>JABAYD010034650.1:0-12772 GCA_014822095.1 Diplotaxis tenuifolia
CAATTGATACTAACTTGCAAAGTATAAAATTATTATGTTTGTAATAAGTATATAAACATTTAAATATATAAATAACATCATCAATGATATAAATATATATATATATATATATATATAAATAAAACCCACGCAACCAATAACATCACTAATAATATAAATAAATATATAAAAATAAAAATAAAATCCGCGTAGTTGCGGGTCAAAATCTAGTATGCATGTATAAATTAATATTCTTTGTTGTGATGCACAGTTTGTATTATTTGAGTAATACTAATACTAGGTGGTGGTCAAAGAACCACCTAATAACTGAATCGCAATCAATTTTCGTGCCGGGTTTCAAATTTAATGCATCAAGTGCGAAACTATATTTTATTTTTGTTTTAAAATAAACTTTCTCTATTCGGCTCATTACAATGAAATATGTGAATAAAATGACTTACTATATTACTCCCATTTAACACCATGATTTAGATGATCATATTCTATTGGAGGCTGGAGTCGTGGAGAATCTAACTAGATCCCACTTCCAAACCAGTCCAATTGTACAGGTGTGTTGTTTTTACAGGTCTTGTTGTTTCGCAAGAATACTCAATTATATTGCTGTTTTAGACAACGTTTATAATCAAAAGACTAAAAATTTGTTACGAGCTTGTACGTCACATTAATAGGTCCCTCTATTTTGCCTATGTTGTGAGTTGAAAAGATTTGTTACTAACTTGTGACATAGTTTGGCGTCGTGAAATTGACCAGTTTAGTATATAGTATTTTTTCACATAATAATTATGTATATATAAATATGAATCAGAAATTTCGAAAGTTAATTGAAAAAAAAGAGTTCAGGCTATCTTTGCAGAGCTTATCAAGCAGCTACAAACCTGTTAGATCCTTTTTTTTCTTATAAAGTGGCAATAATCCTATCCATTATCATTGCTTTTAAGAAATTGTGGATTAGTCCGGTTTGTATGTTATATTTTAGTTAATTTTAGGGTTTCAAGGTACGTACCTTTTGGATTCTCAGAAGCAGAAGCAGACCAACTCAGCTCGTCAGTAGAAACATCAAGCAGGTCTAGACAATCCGAAACCGCATTTTGCAGTCGACGATCCCCACTGAAATCCGCAAACTGAGACAAAATCGAACTCATTTGTCTTATTACTTCCACGATCGTGTTAATAGAGCTCACAAACTCACTTGCCGGAACTTTCAAGTAATCGTATGGCATGCTCTCTTCTGATGACACACTCACACTCAGCATCAAGAAGATCAAGAAACCCTTCCACCATGACATTTTTCTCTAATTTTTTTTTTTGTTTACTAAAACAAGGCTTTAACTTATAACAATAATGAACAAAATGATTAGATGAAAGAAAGGATTGGGTGGTTTTGATGACATTGAAGCTCTTCTGAGTTAGTGGAACCTATAAAAGAAGGAACGCATTAAATTCGACCTACCTGTATGTCTACTTCTATACAGGTAAGTCTACGTAAATCTTTAATTGGGACTTAACTCCATTATCCCAACAAACATAACTCGTTCTTTCCTCGTTGATATTTCTTTAATTTTCAAATTGTATTTATGAGATCTCTTAATTAATAGCTCTCAACCGTCCCACACATCCATTATGTTCTCAGACTCGGTCATATAGTAACATGGGGCCATTTTATATATATCCACCTCCGTATACAAATTATATACTCCACACGTTATATTTGAATTATGTTTTTTACTAATTTATACATAATTAAATGAAACAAACTTTTAATTCATATCCATTTAACACAGGCGAAATCAAGTAAATGTAGTTAGTTATATAAGTATAATAGCATTGACTTCGGATAGTTGGCCCATAAATATGAAAAAAATTATGAAAAAAATCACAAAACACTAATTTAAGTCTTGAAAAATTAAATTAAAGATCAATAAGTTGCAACATATATATACTACTCCTACTACGCTATAAAGTTTTTATTTACAGAAATGATATATAAACATCAATATAAAATTTGGTGCTTAAATCAAATGTTTTATGAGCTTAAGCCCATCGCCGACTCTAGCTAGCATGGTACCACCACTCTATCATTACCAAAGTTGATTATTCCACAATATTTCGATGCATGTCTTCTTTTGTATCATTTATTCCATAAGAAGAAAATACTTTTGTGCTTATTATTGCTGAATGCATTATCACGTACGAATTACGATAAATAAATGCTATCTGAGTTTATCATTTCATGGCGATGTTCAGTACAAATGTTGTATGATTGGCCTAGCTAGATGCAGTCGATAGCTGACGGATTATGCGGCAAGTTTACTAAATGTTTCAGTTAAACTGAATGTGATAACTTTACAACCATAGAGACAGACAAGTTGAATAATCTTTTGTTTGATCAAAAATATAAAGTAATAACTGATGGAAAGAAGATCACATGCAGTAGAGAAAACTCGTGATCGTCGCTCTTAATAATGATCGAAGGAAGAGAAAGAAGAGTCATTAGTTGGAAGATATTTCAAACTCGGGTTATGCAGTATGGTAGCTAATCTATTATGTAGCACTGCGTTCTTCCTGGAGCCGACCGGATCAGCCGATAGTGTTTATCAAAAAAGAAAGAAGAGTCGACTCATAAGGAGTCATCAAAGAGATATTAGTCACGTTGACATTTATCACGAAATACTCATTGGGCCATCAAGAAAAACAGGCCCAGTTTCAATGTGGGTTTATTTGCTCTCCGTTGCAAGTAATTAGCGTGAAACGCCGTCGTTTCGAACTCTGCTGTTTTGCCTTTCCCTTTCCATTTTTTTCTTCACGGATTCATTTTTGTTCCTCTTTTCTGGATTTGATCAACGACCACTTTTGGTTTATAGCCTCTCCTCACCTAAATCAGATTACGTTGGATGCTGACGAAGATGGAGGAAGCTGTAGAAGCTGACTTGAAGCGCGTAAGGTCATCTAGCGCTGCTGAGGATTGTACGATGGAGGAGGACGATTCTTACCACAAGCGTGCTAAAGTGTACTCTGCCCTTACGTGAGCCCTCTCTAAGCTCCCTTGTACTACTACTTACTTGATTAGTGATCACTATATCTTTGATAGAAACGGTTCGAAGAGGCTTTTGGCCTCTTTAAACCAAAGTGAACAGATGAGTGTGACATGTGTTAGTTTGGAGCTCTCTTCGCTTTTAACAAACGCTGACATGAAAGTGTTAGTTTCTGATATGATGCTGGTATGTTCAAATTGCAGTGAGTGCCCGTCTTCTTCCGGGATTGCATCTTCTTCTCGGACAGATACTACTGATATGTTCTGCCATAATTTCATCTTGAATTCTTGTCGGAAAGAAGATGATTTAGAAGCTCATATTGATTTTACTAATGACCTCTTACATGTGGTACTAACACACTCTTTGCATTTTCAAGATGATTTTTTAAAGTTAAATATTTTTTTCCCCTTTGTTTTTTAGTTTTTTTTTGTAATTTTCTTTTTTTTTTCCACTTTCAGGTGTTTTCGTTCTTGACACACGTCGATCTCTGTCGCTCTGCTATGGTATGTCGTCAATGGAGAGTAGCTAGCTCTCATGAGGATTTTTGGAAGGTCCTCAACTTTAAAAATATGAGTATTTCTATCGAGCAATGTAAGTTGTTTCTTCAATACATAATGTTGTTAAATGTGTCTTCTTTGGACTATTATTATACATTTGTTTGATATTTTAGTGAGTTTTGTAACATTGGATGCACTAATTCGGCAACTTTTAATGGCACTCTAAGAGAATTATACAAAGGCGCTATGCTACGTTACTCAAACTTGTATTTCGCAAGACGTTTATATACATGGATAAAAGTTTAACCTTTGGTTGCAATCTGTGCAGTTGAAATCATGTGTCAACGCTATCCCAATGCCACTAAAGTGAATGTTTATGGCGTTCCTGCTGTTAACGCTCTGGCTATGAAAGCAGCTACCACTTTGAGGTATCTATCTCTCTTGTGTATGATTTCATAAAGTTAAAGTTCCATCGCAATATGCCTTTGGTTTTGTTTCAGGAATCTGGAGGTCTTAACTATTGGAAAAGGTCAAATCAGTGAAAACTTTTTCCAGATACTGGGGGAGAGTAATAAGTTGATGAGTGTGACCATAAGTGAGGCTACTTTGGGGAATGGTGCTCAGGAAATACACCTGAGTCATGATCAGCTAAATAAACTTAAAATTAGAAAATGCAGCGCTCTGCGTTTGTCTATCAGGTGAAGCTGTTTTTTTTTCTGTTTTTCATTTGATTCTTATTCGTCTATATGTGTATGTCATCCTCAATTTTTTTCTATCATATTAGGTGTCCGGAGCTAAGGTCTCTATCATTAAAAAGAAGCAACATGACACTGGCGATGCTTAACTGTCCACTGCTCCAACATCTTGACATAGCCTCGTGCCATAAGCTTCAAGATGCTGACATTCGTTCAGCTGTCACTTCGTGTCCTAAACTAGAGTCGCTCGATATTTCTAACTGTTCATGTGTCAGTAATGAAACTTTGCGTGAAATAGCTCAGGCGTGTGCTGGTCTCCGTATTCTTAATGCTTCATACTGCCACCATATATCTTTTGAGGTTTGTGTCATGTTATCATCTGCTATCTGTTGTGTCTCATACTTGTTTTCTGACGTTTTCTTCTTTGTATGTAGTCAGTATATTTCCCCATGTTGACAGTTCTCAAGCTTCATAGATGTGAGCGTATAACATCGGAGTCTATGACTTGGATTGCTAACAGTCTTGCGCTGGAGGTATGTGATTGCTTTTGTTTTTTCCACACATGCAAAGACCACTGTTAAGGTAATCACATATCATCTATTTTGCAGGTTTTGGAGATTCATAATTGCAATAAGTTGACATCTGTCGCGTTGCATCTCTCATGTTTGCAGAGTATAAGCCTAGTAAATTGCCGCAAGTATAGCCTTCATCTTTTGTTTTGCTCTAAAATTTTCTATTATGATATATTTCGCTATCATTTGACACAAGTGTGTAACAGATTCACAGAGCTGAACTTGCAAAGCACCATGCTGTCATCAATCACTATTTCAAACTGTCCAACTCTTCACCGAGTCACAATTACTTCCAACGCCCTTCGAGTATGCACTTAGTTATCATGATTTGTTAAAACACAGTTCCATTTGTTGGAAAGTTTTTATCTGATTAACATTTCTTCATTTTTTGTTGCAGAGATTAGATCTCAAGAAACAGGAGAATTTGACAACATTAGTTCTGCAATGCCAGTCCTTGCAAGAAGTGGATCTCTCTGGTTGTAAGTCACTGTCTAACACTGTTTGTGATCTCGATGGTGGATGCCCAATCCTGAAGTCATTAACTCTTGACAACTGTGAGGTGTGATACAGTTTCTGCCTCTTATTTTGGCTGGATCTATCTGCTACTTATGATACTGAAATATATATTTTTCTGTTTGCTTATCTGATTATGAATCTTGTATCATCTTGTAGAGCTTAACAGAAGTGCGGTTGTGCAACTCATCTTTGTCTAGCCTGTCCCTTGTTGGCTGTCGTGCTGTTACTTCTCTTGACTTGAAGTGCCCTCGCATAGAGCAGATCTGTTTGGACGGATGTGATAATCTTGAAACTGCATACTTCAAGCCTGTAAGTGTTACTTCTCTCATATTACAAAACTATCTTTTCTGAACTGATGGATTACTTGCTTCTTTTTATTGACCGTTCTGGTTGTTTCTAGGTTGCGCTCCGGTCTCTAGATCTAGGAATATGCCCGAAGTTGAGTGTGCTCAGTATCGAAGCGCCTTATATGGTGTCCCTTGACTTGAAAGGTTGCGGTGTACTGTCTAAAGCATCCATCATTTGTCCTTTATTAACATCTTTAGATGCGTCTTTCTGCGGGTAATCATTTATTGTTTGATATATTTCGTTTTCATGACGTATCTTATGGTGCTGCTAATCAACTTCACCCCATTTCCTTTTCCAGACAACTAAGGGGTGACTGTCTGCCTGAATTCACTGCTTCTTGCCCACTAATTGAGTCCCTGGTGCTAATGGCATGCTCTTCTATTGGCTCTGATGGCTTTGCTTCCTTGAAAGGCCTCCAAAATTTGATTGTTCTTGATTTGTCGTACACTTTAGTGATGAATCTGGAGCCCATCTTCAAGTCATGTGTTCAACTGAAGGTATATAAGACCTTATGACTTGTATACTTTATATTCATTCAACGAGAACTTCTTGACTTGTATTGTGCCTATCTTTTGTTGTTTAGGTACTCAAGTTACATACCTGCAAATATCTCACAGAGTCAACACTGGAGCCGCTATACAAAGAAGGTGCATTACCGGCACTTGAAGAGTTGGACCTGTCTTATGGAACTCTCTGTCAGACTGTGATAGATGGTCTACTTGCGTGCTGCACACACTTGACCCATTTGAGCTTAAACGGCTGTGTTAACATGCCTGACCTTGATTACTTTGGTGTATATGAGAGTAGTCAAGAAGAACCAGCTGAAACAGGTACCAACCGGTTACTGCAAAACCTCAGCTGTGTGGGTTGCCCCAATATCAGGAAAGTGCTGATACCACCTGCATCTCTGTTTGATCATTTATCATCACTGAACCTTTCGCTATGTATCAATTTAAAGGAGGTTGATATCGCCTGTTCCAACCTGGTCTTCCTTAATCTAAGGTATGAGAGGATTTACAAGTTGTAATATGACTTGTTTCTTTGCTTGCCATCAAAAAGATTGGTGTTATTCCATTTGCTAATTAAATTTACATTAAAAAAATGGATTGGTTAGCAACTGTTGCTCTCTGGAAGTACTGAAGCTTGGCTGTCCAAGATTGTCTACTCTCTTTCTTCAGGTAATATTTTTTCCCCATGATTGGTTCTGTTAATATCATGTTCAAAATATTTATCTATAGTTGACACCTTTGTCTTTGGTAGTCTTGTAAAATGGATGAAGCAGGAGTTGAATCAGCTATATCTGGATGCAGCTCACTAGAGAAACTGGATCTCCGTTTCTGTCCAAAGGTAATAAATAGAGAGGGAGTGTTTACCTTTATATGAAGATTAAGAGTACAAATTTTGAAAATTATGTCCTCGTTGTTAACAGATATCCTCGGTGAGCATGCTGAGGTTCCAAACAGTGTGCCCTAGTTTGATACGTGTCTTCAGCAGTCCTAATCTCTTGCGAGACCAGGGTTTTGCATCGAATGTTTTATTATATACAAGTCTCTCTAGATTATACTAAATGCTGCCTATGATGTGTTGTGAGGTGTTTGGGATGTAACTAATGGGATGACAGTTCTATTTTATCAAAAACATATGGGATATTGTGAAGGCGACTTAACTTGTATGATTAATGAATTTTTTCAAGGGCATTATCGCACAAGGACTGAATTACTATACAAACATTCATCTTGTTTCCAGGAAAGATAAGCCTAGTGAGATGTTTTAATTTTGGCTAATTAGTTTGTGTAATGTGAGGTTCAAAATAGTCTCTACAGTCTTATGCTAGAGAATTAAAAAGACAACCAGTTAATTCAGTCAATGTTCTTATTGCTGCTGGAAGGGTTGTTCACTATGGTAAAATCGAACCCGTACCGAACCTAACCGAATTGATATTGACATGATTTTAGAAAAATCGTAGGATTTGGATATCATTAGGTTTATAATCGATTAAACCGAATAAACCGAACAAAACCAATCAAAGTAAAAACATATAAATATTTACTTCATATAACGATACATTATAACTAATATGTTATATAAGTTAATTTTTGTTAATAATTAATACCATATACTTTTATAATAAAGAAACTTTAATTTGATAAATACTTAATAATAAAAAGTTATTCACCGCATCCAAATATTTCTAATTTTTTAATTCTTTTATTATTTTTTCTTCTTTTTACCGTTGAGTAATTGACCGAGTGAAAGTATGTATTAATAATTTTTTTTTTCAAACTATTACTTCGATTTGATTTGCTTTGCTTTTTTTTTGCTTTAAGAAATTTTGAATTTGGATGGTAACATGAAATTTTTTTAGAAGAAATTAGAACACAAGAAAAACTGTAAAAACTGGGTGATTGATTGTTTTGTTTATTATTCTTTGACTTTCCATCATTTATGAACACCCGATATTTTTTTTAATATATGATAGTTTTGACAACATGCTTTTTAAAATTCATATTATATAAAATAAAATTTTATAATAATTTTTTTTGGTAGAAAACCGAACAAACTAAAAACCGATAGTATAAAAACCAAACTACACCAAATTAGATATGATTCCAATATAGTAGCTAATTTTTATTAACCGAAATATCAAAAAACTGGAAAAAAAAAACTAAACTAAAATCAGACCGAAATCCAGATGGAACAGGACTAGTTGGGAGACAAACTAAAACAATATAATTGCATAAAAGATGCTTTATGCCTCTAGAACAAAATTGAGAGGAAGGACTAAGAGGATGACATTAAAAAAATATATAATTGCACAAGAGATATAATGAAACTAAATTAGAGCAGTAATGCAAAAATGGGTTTCTCGGAAACATGGATTGAATGGATTATGCGTTGTATTCCATCTTGTCAAATACGGGGCTCTTATGAATGATCACTCTAGAGGCAATATTATCCCAAATAGAGGATTACGTTAAGGAGATATTTTGTCTCCTAATATATTAATTTTATGCATGGAAACACTGTTAACCTTCTTAATCATATGCAAAGAAGCAATAAGGGGGGGGGGATGCTTGTACTGAGAATATATCAGACAAGGCTATGAGGCTAGCAGCGTATGGGAGGATTTTTGGATCCCGACTACACCTACAAGGCCGACATGGCCTAATGTACCTAGTTCATGGCTGTTAGTGATTTGATTATGGCTGACTCAAAGGACTGCAATGTGGAGATGCTAGAAAATTTTGTTGTCCCAGAGGAAATTATGCTAATTCGGAGTCTGGTCATAAGTTGCTCTATGCACCGTGATACATATTGTTGGAGCTATACAAAGAGTGGAAAGTACTATGTGAGATTGGGATATTTGGTTCCTAGAAACATTTTCAAGCATAAAATAGAGGTTGTATATTTGGAGCCTAGTATCACTTAACTCCAAGTCCTTGTTTAATGATAAATATAATTATAGTTTAAATTTAAATTCATGGAGCAACTGATTTGGAAGATTAATGCTTCTCACATGTGGGGACATATACGATGAATTTAAATCCATGGAGCAACTGATTTGGAGATTAATGCTTCTCAAATATAGTTCAAATTTAAATTCATGGATAGAAATCCTTATCCGTATTGTAAAAGATATCGATCCTTCTCGCTTCGATCTAACTTGATAAACTCTCACTCTCTCTCTCAGGTTCGCGACTCCTTTGGGAGATTTGTTTGAGCTCAACGAAAAGATACAAAAGACGAAATGCACAAGAGAAGTTTTAGAGTTCCCTGTCAAACGACGAGGTACGTCTCCTTTAGGATCGGAACCTGGAATTCACTATCTTTCTCTTAGGGTTTACAGAAGAATAGTTCTCTCTCTCTCAACAACTCTTTCACGTCTACTCTATTTCAGGTATAAGAAGACGGAGAAGAAGATGGTTGTTACAGGAGACGCGATTGTCTACGACGCACCACACGCGTACTCCCGTCTAATGGGCTTAAGTGATTCCGGCCCATAGACAACACATCTCTACTTCTTCTGAAGAAAGCCAGCTAGCCACCGTGAACCAATAACTTCTCCGTTTCCTCACCGAAACCCTTCTTGCTTCACGGTAGTCCGATCCTGGTAACTCCGGTTCGTTTGTCCTCACTTAGAACCTCTTCCTTCTGATTTCCGAGACATCTTCTTCCTAGTCGATCTCTCAGTTCCAACACCGACTAGCCCCAAGACTAGCTCAGGCTTCAGTAATGCTCAGCTTAGCCAAGCACCCTTCAAACTTTTCTCCAGGTAACACTTTCGTCAACATATCTGCCGGATTAACTGAAGTATGAATCTTTAGAACCTCCACCACTCCATCTGCAATAATATCCCTTATGAAGTTGTATTTGGTGGCAATGTGCTTCGTCTTCTCTCGGTAGATAAAGTTTCTTGCTAGGTAGATAGCACTCTGAGAATCGCAATTCACCTCTACTGGACCATAGTTTAGCTTTAGCTCTTCGCAGATTCCCTTTAACCAGATTGCTTCTTTGATTGCGCTGATAATGCCATGTACTCTGCTTCTGTTGTTGACAGGGCTACCACTTTCTGCAATGAGGACCTCCAGCTCACCGTATTGCCTCCTACGGTGAAGACATAGCCTGTGATATACCTGCTTCTATCTCTGTCCGTCGCATAATCAGAATCACAGAAACCTCTGATCTTGAATTCCTTTCTTCGTGCAAAAGTTAAGTTCAGTTTCAACACTCCCTTTATGTATTTCATGATCCACTTCACTGCTAACCAGTGTTGTCTTCCAGGTTTGCTCATGTAACGACACACCAGTCCAACTGTATAAGCTAGATCTGGCCGAGAGCCCACCATGGCGTACATGAGACTTCCCACGAAACTAGAGTACGGTATGTCTTCCACTGCTCTTGCTTCTTCTAGCTCCTCGTCTTTAGTTACAGCTTTCAACTTGAATTGAGAACCCAGCGGTGTCCCCACTGCTTTACAATCCCACATACCAAATGTCTTCAAGACTTTGGCTAAATACTCATTTTGAGATAAGTATAGCCTTTCTTTAGCTCGGTCTCTTATGATATCCATTCCTAGGATCCTTCTAGCTCCACCCAAGTCTTTCATTTAGAATTCAGTACTCGATCATAAAGGTATGAAACCCATAGTTCCACTCCTTTGGAGACTGCTTTAGGCCGTAGAGGGATTTTCTTAGCAGACAAACCATCTTTTCCTTTCCTTCTTTAATATATCCCTCTGGCTGTTCCATGTACACTCGTTCCTTCAAAGTCCCATGAAGAAACGCGGTCTTAACATCCAATTGCTCCAACTCTAAGTCATACTGAACCACTGCTGACAGTATTAGACGTATAGAGACATGCTTGACCACCGGAGCAAAAATTTCGTTGTAGTCAACACCCTCAGTTTGAGCATAACCCTTAGCAACCAGTCTAGAATTTTGTCTAGGTTCCTCTACTCCTGGAATTCCCGGTTTGTATTTGTAAATCCATTTACAACCGATCACCTTATGGCCTTTTGGTCTTTCTGTGTAATCCCAAGTGTGATTTCTCTCTAGAGAATCCATTTCCTCGTCTGACGCCCCATTCCAAAGATCTCTTTTGTCGCTGTTCATTGCTTTATCGTAGCTTTTAGGTTCTTCGTGGTCTAGATCTCCTGCCATAACAAGTGCATACGCTATAAAGTCAGCATCTTCAAATTTTGACGGTGGCTTTATAGTTCTCCTTTCCCTGTCCCTTGCTAGTAGATAAGTACCCAAGTTTTCAACCTGATCACCATCTTCTGAGTCATCCTCTGAATCACTGTCGTTATATTCTGGCACTTGACCAGTTTCAGTTGATGTGCTTGACCCTGTTCTTGTTTCTTCTGAAACTTCTCCAACTTGATTTGCTCTGGAATCGTTTCTGGAGTCTTAACCTCTGTTTCCTTTCCGCTTTGAATATCCTTGTACATCTTTGACTCATCAAACACCACGTCCTTGCTTATTATTACTTTCTGATCTTCAATTAACCAGACCCTGTAGTCTTTCACCCCTTGACCATATCCTAAGAATATGCCCTTTACTGCCCTAGGACTCGTTTTCTCCTTTGATTGATGAACATAAGACACACACCCAAAGCTTCTTAGATGATCATAAGCCGGTGCTTCCCCAAACCACTTCTCTTCAGGAATCTCAAACTTTATAGAGGCGTTTGGAGATCTGTTGATGATGTACACTGCAGTTGCTGCTGCTTCTGCCCAAAAGCTTTCATCCAATCCTGACTCACTTAGCATAGCTCGTACCTTGTCCATAATTGTTTGATTCATTCGCTCAGAGATGCCGTTTTTTTGGGGAGTGTAGGGACACGTCTTATGACATTTTATTCCTGGGTCTCTGCATAAAGAATCCATCTTCTGATTGCAGAACTCCAACCCGTTGTCAGACCTTAGGCACTTGAGCTTCTTTCCTATCTGGTTTTCAACTAGGAGTTTCCATTCTGCAAAAAATTAAACACTTCATCTTTAGTCTTAAGGAAATAAACTCAAACTCTTTTAGAATAATCATCAGTAAAAGTAAGGAAGTAATGAGCCCCTGATAAGCTCGGTTTTTGTGTTTGGTGATCCCAAAAGATCAGTGTGAATGTACTCTAGCACTCCCTTTGTGATGTGTCTTGATTTTGGGAACTTTTGCTTGTGATATTTTCCCAAAACGCATGCTTCACAAAATCCCAAACCCTTTATTTCTTCCTTCCTGATGTATCCTTTTCTTGCGAGTGTTTCCATGGACCTGAGATTCATATGAGCCAATCTCATGTGCCACTGCTTGGTGTGATCAATCTTCCCTTGAGCCGAATTTGCCTCTGATGTTCTTACTGTTCCTTGAAGATAGTAGAGACCTACTATTTGTGTCCATATGAGATTAGATTCCTTCCCATGTCAGGTATGTATCTGACATTGTTTAGCTCCACCACCGTTCCATCAAGATTATCAATGGTGATCTTTCCCATTCCTTGTACCGTGCAGTAGGAATTATTTCCCATCATGACTCTGTTTCCTTCAAACCCTGTAAAGTTAGTTAGTAACTCCTTCCTTGGTGTAATGTGAAACGTGCACCCCGAATCTAGTATCCAATCAT
>JABAYD010034662.1:0-25726 GCA_014822095.1 Diplotaxis tenuifolia
AAATATGACAAATAAGCAAAATTAGCTAAAATTAAATAAAATGTGACAAATCAGCAAAATCACTTTTTAAATACTAGTACAGATAAACAGCTGAGTTGAGCTGTGAAAAAGTGTAGCTATCAATGCTTATGGGTTGGGTTTAACAAAGTTTCTTTATTTCGGTTTTAACTTCCCCTTTTAACAATGGTCTTTTGACCTCTCTCCCTCCTCACAGTTCTCTCTGGGTTTTTTCACCATCTCTCTCTCTCCTTCAGCTTCTCGCAGCAATCCCTAGAAAACCCAATAAACCCCTAATCTCTCCTTCTCTCAAAGTTGCAACCTTTCACTCCCAATCTCTCTCTTTCACCGATACTCTGTTCTTAGCTTCTCAACAGAGTACTGCAAAGTTATCTTCTTTTAGGGTTTCTTGCCCCTAAATTCTAGGAATTTGATTCCGTAGAGGTAGAGATTCCCTTTTAGATTCCCTAATTGATTTCCCTAGTCTACTTGTATCCTTGGATTTTGATTTGGAGGATCTGAGTATCTGATTAGTTGCTAGTATTGGGAACGCTTAAAGATTCGAACTTTCAATCAACTCTGTCTGAAATCTCAGATTTTTGCAGTAAGGGTTAGGGTGGATTTTGATTGGGAAGATGACTGTGGAGGAAGTTAGTGATGGGTCTGTGTGGAGTAGGGAAGATGATATTGCGTTTGAGAGAGCTCTTGCTAATTACACAGATGAATCAGATGAAAAGTGGGAGAAGATAGCTGCAGAGGTTCCAGGGAAGAGTGTTGAACAGATTAAAGAACATTACGAGCTTTTAGTTGAAGATGTCAATAGGATTGAATCAGGATGTGTGCCACTTCCTGACTATGTTGAGGGATCTGGTGGTGATGATGGAGGAAGTAGTAAGAAAGGAGGGAACAGTCATGCGGGTGAGTCTAATCAGGGAAGTAAGTCAAAGTCAGAACAAGAACGACGAAAGGGTATTGCTTGGACAGAGGATGAGCACAGGTGATCTTTGTCTAATCTGTTTATGGCTTCTTCTCAGTCCTTTAGTATCTGTGCTCTGTGTCTTCTTCGTGTTCTAGAACGTTTAGGTTATCTCTAGGTGACACAGTTTTAGGTTTAATGAATCTCGAAGAAGAGTTTTTGATTAGAAGCTAGAACTTAGCAGGAAGTCTTAGGTTCTTGGTCTCTCCTGTTGAGAAAGTGGAAGGATTGATTGTGGTTTTAGTGGGATTTACACTTGGTAACTAACTCTAGAGGATGCTTTGAAGGAAACTATAAGTTCATTAAAATTCTTATTTTTCTAATTGAAATTAAAACTTTGGCATGGGACAGAGAAAGCTGTTTCCATAAATTCTCATTACCTTCATTGTCTTAGCTGTTATATCATTACATCTATCATGTTAGAGATGATGGGGAGATGCTATCTTATCTAAACCTCTGGGACCATTTTGACCATATTTTCCACCACTTGATGCTGTTGCCTTGACAGAAAAGGATAGTTAAGTCTGTCCACCTCCGTTATTGGAGAACCCCACCTTCCTTTTAGAAAGGGACAAGAAAAAATCTGACTTTAATGTTTATTCTTCATTTACTCTCGTGAAACCGCTATTGGTGTTGGCAGAGAAGTTGATGACAGTGAAGTTTGTGATTCTTGTTTAAATGTCTTGCTGGTTTAATTTGTGTGTGTTTTATAATTGATACTTTGGCTATGAAGATTCTGCTTTTTTTGGTTTTGTAACGATTCTAATGAACTAATAGTCTTTAGTCTCTTGTGTGTTCTATAGGTTGTTTCTTCTTGGTTTGGATAAGTATGGGAAAGGAGATTGGCGTAGCATTTCTCGTAACTTTGTGGTAACAAGAACACCGACCCAAGTGGCCAGCCACGCTCAGAAGTATTTCATTCGTCTAAACTCAATGAACAAAGACAGAAGACGATCAAGCATTCACGACATCACCAGTGTTGGCGATGCAGATGTTTCAACGCCACAAGGACCCATCACTGGTCAGAACAACACCACCAATCACAACAACAACACCACCGTTTCTGCTGGAGGAGGAAACAAATCAGCCAAGCAAGCCGTTTCTCAACCACCAACAGGACCTCCTATGTATGGCACACCAACAATAGGTCAACCAGTAACTGGACCGTTGGTCTCAGCAGTTGGCACACCAGTGAACCTCCCAGCTCCACCTCACTTGGCTTATGGAGTCCATGCTGCTCCAGTTCCTGGTGCACCAGTGAACATGGGTCAGATGCCTTATACCATGCCGCGTACACCAACTACTCATAGGTAACGTTTGTTGTAGTAGTGTGCTCTTAATGTTTTAGGTGTAAGAAAGATGTGTAAAGGTTTTTAGCGTTTATTCAAGCTTTGTTCCTTGAGTGACTTTTTTCTTTTATTACTTTAGTTTGTTGAAGATGTTCGAATAATAGATCAAAGATCAAATGATTAGTTTCAGAAACTTTGCTTTTGAATGTGAACACAATAAAAGCTTATGTGCAAAGAGTTGAAACAAGATGCAAAGCCTACATCTTTGTATTGTTTTAACCTCCTTCTCGCTGAAGTAACAAAGGAGAATCACAGTCTTAAACAAAACTATAAAACCAAGGAACCAACATGCTTGTGCTGAAGGAAACAAGAAGTAGATGTTCACTGGCATATATGGTATAGAAGTCAAGAGCTTGGTGGGCCGTATTATTAGACTTTTGGGCCTCTTATCATATAAACACTCTTGGGCTTAGGAGTTTTTTTTCCTTCCAAATGATTCAAAAAATAGTATATTTGCAGTTAAGGACCTATATTATTTATTAATTTCTTAATTATCCATTTAATTTGAATTATAATCATAACAATCCATTTCATAATTCAATCCACTTCACTCAGCTAAAAAGCTCGCTTGCTTTTATGCAGAGACGGAGACTGAGTGTGAGTGACATTCAAGGAACTTGATAAAGATTGTCTCTTTCCTAGTTTGTCTATGTCTCTGTCACGTATAAGCAACGCTTATATTTTTACTATTAGAGAATTGGAAGTAAATTGTTATTGCCCATCAGGTGTTTGTGAAAATGTCTGATCCAAATATTTAGGGGAAAGATGGAAGCTTTAAGACAATTTGTTCAGAGTTTCCGACTTCTGTCTGGTTCTGGAGTCGATCACAGAGTTCTTTCGGATGTTGTAAAAGCTTGCGCTTCAGTTTCTGAGCTCAGGTCAGGGAGAGCTCTGCACGGTTGCGCGGCAAAGCTTGGTCATATGTCATGCAACGAGGTTTCGAAGTCAGTTCTCAACATGTATGCGAAATGCAGGAGAATGGATGATTGTAAGAAGATGTTCAAGCAAATGAACAGTGTTGATCCTGTTGTTTGGAACATTGTTCTCACTGGACTCTCGCATTCTTGTTGTGCTCAAGAGACGATGAGGTTTTTCAAAGGAATGCTCTTTGAAGATGAGCCTAAGCCTAGCTCTGTTACCTTTGCGGTTGTTCTTCCTGTGTGTGTTCACCTTGGGAAGGCTGCATACAATGGGAAGGTTTTGCATTCTTATATTATCAAGATAGGTTTGGAGAAAGATACGCTTGTGGGGAATGCTCTTGTTTCCATGTATGCTAAATGTGGTTTTGTTCTCCCCGATGCGTATACTGCGTTTGATAGTATAGCTGACAAAGATGTTGTCTCATGGAATGCGTTTATTGCTGGGTGTTCTGAGAACAACATGAAGGGTGATGTACTTAGACTGTTTTCTATGATGGTGAAGGAACCTATAGAGCCGAACTATGCAACGATTGCGAATATTTTACCGGTTTGTGCTTCTATGGATAAGAACATTGCATATGGAAATGGTAGGCAGATTCATGGTTATGTTGTGCAGAGGTCTTGGTTGCAGTCTCATGTTAATGTTTGCAATTCTCTTGTGAGTTTTTATTTGAGAGTTGGAAGAATAAGAGAAGCAGCCTCGTTGTTTACGACGATGGGTTCAAAAGATCTGGTTTCATGGAACGTTGTCATTGCTGGTTATGCATCAAATTCTGAGTGGTCTAAAGCCTTGCAGTTATTTCGAAAACTGGTGCATAAGGGGGACGTTTCTCCTGATTCGGTGACTGTCGTCAGCATCCTCCCTGTCTGTGCGCAGTTAAATAACTTGACCATTGGCAAAGAGATCCATTGTTATGTTTTTCGCCATACCTATCTCTTGGAAGATACATCAGTTGGGAATGCTCTCATTAGTTTCTATGCAAGATTTGGTGACACAAATGCAGCATATTGGGTCTTTTCACTGATATCGAAGAAGGATATAATATCTTGGAATGCTATTCTTGATGCCTTCGCAGACACTCCAAAACCTTCTCAGTTTAGGAACCTCTTGCACCACTTATTTGCTGAAGCAATCGTTCCTGACTCTGTTACTATTTTAAGCATAGTCAAATTCTGCACAAATGCACTGGGGCTTGGTAAAGTAAAAGAAGTTCATGGGTACTCAGTTAAAGCCGGTCTTTTAAACGATGAAGAGGAGCCCATGCTTGGCAATGCATTGCTTGATGCATATGCCAAATGTGGTAATGTAGAATACGCTCAAAGGATTTTTCAGGGTTTATCAAAGAAGAGAACTTTGGTTACATATAACTCCATGTTATCAGGATATGTTAATAGTGGAAGTCAGGATGATGCTCAGCTTCTGTTCAGCGAGATGTCTACTACTGATCTCACCACTTGGAGTTTGATGGTTCGTATCTACGCTGAAAGTTGTTGTCCTATTGAAGCCATTGATGTTTTCCGTGAGATACAAGCTCGAGGAATGAGGCCTAACACTGTGACTATCATGAATCTCCTTCCTGTTTGTGCGCAGATAGCCTCTCTGCATCTAGTAAGACAATGCCATGGATATATCATTAGAGGCGGACTTGGTGATATCCGCCTGAAGGGGACTCTGTTAGATGTATATGCAAAATGTGGCAGCTTGAAGAATGCGTATTCTGTTTTTCAGTCAGAAGCTTATAAAGATCTGGTTATGTTCACATCTATGATAGCTGGGTATGCTGTACATGGTATGGGTAAGGAAGCACTTATGATCTACTCTCATATGATGGACTTAGGCATTAAGCCGGATCATGTTTTCATAACTACTCTGTTGACTGCATGCTGTCATGCTGGATTGATACACGATGGATTGCAAATATTTAACTCAATAAGAACGGTTTATGGTATAAAACCTACAATGGAACAGTATGCTTCTGTTGTAGATCTACTTGCTCGAGGGGGTAGACTTGATGATGCATATTCTTTCGTCACAGAGATGCCAGTAGAACCTAATGAAAATATATGGGGAACACTGTTAAGGGCGTGTATAACGTATAATAGGATGGATCTGGGGCGCTTAGCTGCAAATCATCTTTTGGAAGGTGAATCTGAAGACATTGGGAACTACGTTCTGATATCAAACATGTATGCTGCAGATGGTAAATGGGATGGCGTGAAGGAGTTGAGAAAGCTAATGAAGAAAAAGGAAATGAAAAAGCCAGCAGGGTGTAGCTGGCTTGATGTGGATGGGCAGATGAATGTCTTTATGTCCGGAGATTCCTCTCACCCTAGAAGAAACAGTATGTTCGACGTTCTAAATGCTTTATCTTTTCAGATGAAAGAGCCAGTGGCGTTTTAACCGAAGAAAAAATGTTACAGAGACAGGTCTTGATTAAGATAATGTAAGTGAACAGTTTTTCTCTTTCAATGATACTGCTGTGAAAGGCTACATATACATGAGCTTTGGGATAGTAGACAGCTAACATGCTTTATGATCTGCCACTCGAATTGGGAGATGTTAAAGGAAACAAAGTAAGCAACTCTGGTTCTGTATACCCTGGTTTAGACCTTGGCGATGGATGTAAGTAGAAGCGTCTTTCTTTGATGGCTTTCTCCTCTTCTTCGATGTTTGTTGTACAACTATCTGGATCTGCTTTATCCCCGTCTATCAAGGAAAAGTTAGAGAACAATGAAGAAGGGGTGCTCACTGGAACTGTTAAAAGTATGGTACTACCAGATTTAGATGATGGTGTCTTACCAGTGGGTTTAAAGCTTAGAGGAGGTTTGACAATTTCAAGCTTTGGCCTCATGCATTGCCTTCTCTCATGGAGCTTAGAAGTCGGCCTCTTCATCACTGTTGTTGATTCTGGCACCGCTGCAGCATTGCTCTCTGATGGACCTGTCAAGCGCTGCACGACTTCTCTGAAAGTGTTGGTGTCAGTGTGGACAAATGTAGTGACGGGCTTGCAAGTTGCAACGTTCTGACTGCCTTGGTTATCCATATGTAAGTTTTTCTCTGACAGAACGCGCTTTGATTTACACCTGTGTTTTTTGTTTTTGGCCTCTGACCTGTGATCAGAAAAAGAAAAATATTGGACTACATTTGCAAAACAGGTCCCATCTAGAGAAATGAGAGTGATGGAGGGCAGTCGTGTACTCAACCTTGTCAATTAAAAAAGACCACTAGATTCTTATTTTTCTGAGAGAAAATTTGGCTTTTTCCTTAAACTGCTTTGACTTCTTGTATACACAAAAGTCTATATCAAAGTTTGTTGCTATTACTAATCCAGGACAAGGCTTGTTCATGCCCTAAGTCTTTCTTCTTTCATCATCTTTATGGTGGTTAACTAGTTCATATGGTGAGAGAATTGTTTATAGTAGAGTTCTATATACGATTTAAAATTTGATAGATAACCAATGCTAATGCTTCATATCTTTGTGCTCTGTTCGATGAAGGAATCACAGGAAATGATGAAAAAAGGAAGACCAGAGAGTCAGAGACAGACCTGAAAGAGCAAGCCAGAGGCAGCAGGTGAAGGTGAATGTTGTTTTCTGAATCCAACACAAGAAACTAAAAGCAGAAGAAGACAACAATATGAAGAGGGAGAGAGAGAGAGAGAACTAAAAGAAGGGTATAAAGACTGTTGTTGTTGTTGTTGGTCTAATGGTCACAGCTCAGACCTTGTTCATATACCAGAAAAGAGAAACGAGGAAAAGCAGGAGAAGAATATGGAGAAATTAATAAAAAGACACTTTTACCCTTTATTGTTAACCGTTTTTTTTGGGTTTGGGTTTTTGTCACTTTCTTTTTCTTTTTGTTGATAGAAATTTGTTTGGTCAAACATCAGAAAGAATGACAAACTGTGATGAGCTATATATATTTCACGTTGTCGTGTAAGGAATGGGGAAAGGAAGTTAAAGAAGGAAGAAATGCATGCCGTTTCGGTTATGGAGAATAGAGAGAGAGACGTCACAGCAACCTCTCCCTAAAACCAAACAAACGGTTCTTGTTTTTTCTTCTTTCTTGTATGAGCTGTCTCCGTTGAATGTAATGAGATATTTAAACTCATTACAGTTTCTTAACTGTCTCTGTTCACGACCTTAGCTTTAGTCACATGAATATATGAATCGTATAGTATTGACCTGATTACAATCATCATACCAAGAACATAAACTATACACTTGCACATCAGACAACCAACTAACAAAACCGGTTTAGTTCCACTAAGGTGTTGTTTATAGTCGTTTGGATCTTTCAGAAATTACACTGTTAAGAGACGAAACATTATTGCTCCCTAATTATCATTATCTCAAACCTCATATTATTCGACTAAATGCTTATCACTGCGCATATATCTTACAAGTGAAATGATACCTCATGATCTGATTCCTACGGCTACAAATGTCTCTGTGATACCACCTTTGGTTATGCTAAGGTTGCTCTTTTGCCCTTTGCTTCTCTTGACTACAAGCACAAAAAGTTTGTCTTTTATGTTGTGAGTAATCAACTTATGGGGTTTGTATAAAAGGGACGATGAATTAGAGTGGAGAGAGTAGAGAGATACCGTTTTTCTTGAATCCAGAAACTGGCTATATATGTCATATAGCTTTTGCTTCTCGGTTTCAGAAACTGATGGTTTAGTTTTGGAAGCGATTGACTTCAAAAGAGGATCAGTTATCACTGGAGTAGTTCCTGGCTCTTGTTATCTTCTTTGTTCAGAAACTCGTGAACAGCTGCAAGTTGTGCATCTGAGAGAAGAGCTTGAAGATCAGCTCCACTGAAGCCTTCGGTCATCTGAGCTATAGGATCTAGGTCAACATCATCAGCCATAGGAAGCTGCAGAAATGTTCAAAGGTTTTTTTATATTAGAGGATTCCAATTCATGGTTGTTCAGATTATGTAACATGAAGAATTTATATGAGGTCCCAGGAAAAAAAAATATTAGCAGAAATGATGTAATTGATCGAACTGTAACCTTTCTAGAGAGAACTGTAAGAATCTCTAATCGCTCTGGTGGGGATGGAAAGTCGCACATAAGAAGACGATCAAGCCGGCCAGGCCTCAATAGCGCAGAATCAAGTAGATCTGGTCTACTGTTAAAGGTAAACCAAATATTATTAAAGTGAGGACTGAGACATGCTTCAACATTGATAGCTACTATCATAATGTAACTATTATTAACTCTTAATCGTATTGAACAATAATTATTATAAAGAATAGAGACGTAGTCTGGTGTATGTACCTTGTTGCAGCAAATACAAAGACTCCGGTTAGAACTTCAACTCCATCCAGTTCTGTCAGAAACTACGCAAGAGTATAATATGACATGAGGTGTCTGCACTTTACGTTGATTACAATTTACAATATGCTCAGACTCTGAAGTAACTTACTTGATTAACAACTCGATCAGTAACTCCGGTATTGTCATGTCCTCTCTTGGGAGCAATTGAATCAAATTCATCGAAAAAGAGTAGGCATGGTGCTGCGGCTGCTGCCTTAGAAAATATATCACGGACCTGAGAGTGAGAATCCAGCAGTAAAGATAAACAAGGTGATCATCTTAAAAAGTTCATGAAGATGCATAACAAAGAAAGGTGTCCTTACAGCTTGTTCGGAAGCACCAATGTATTTATTTAATAGCTCAGGACCCTTCACTGAGATAAACCGTAAGGAACACGCTGCCGCAGCTGCACCAACTATGTGCGTCTTCCCACAACCAGGTGGTCCATATAAGAGAACATTTGATCTCAATCGCAGAGGAGACTTGGCAAAGATTTTCGGAAATTTTGATGGCAACTCAATCATCTGGACATGACAAAGAGCAAATAAGTTGGATTTCACAGTTAATTCTAAATAACTAATCATCATTAGAATTGGAGTTCTTAGTATAACTAGTAGCGCTAAGTTATATAGCACAGTGGAATTTATTTCCATCAGATTAATTCCCAGATAACTCAACTTATATTAACCCAGGGATTTACAGAAAACATTTTTTTCCACTGAAAGCGTAAGTAAACTCTGTACGAGAACATCCAACGATAAACACATCTAATTATATCTTTAAGGGGGAGCAAAAAAAATCAGATACGGCAATGGGGATGCGTATATACCTCTTTGATAGCATTTTTAATATCAGTCACACCTCCAACATCTTCCCACCCAGAGCGACCACCTTCAGAAGCAGATTTTGTGATGTCACGCATGGCAACAGGCACAAATTCATGCATAGCTCGAGTAAAGTCTTCTTTGACCAACGTATGTTTGGATACATTGGATTCACAAGGAAGATGCCGGCCAATGGCCGCATGAACAGCTCTATCAACCAATATTTCCTGGAAAAAGAAAATCCAACCTAATCAAACAAAGAGCAATCTTGAATCCAAAACACATATCATATTACAATCGTAGATAGTATAAGCTTCATCTGAAACATTTCTTTCAGCTATCTTTGCTGGTCAAGGCACAACATCGCATCTTAACAGCATATCAAAATTCTAATTACCAGGTCATACGCATCATATCCTTCACATTTGGCAGCTAACTCGAGTAATATGTCTTCCGAACACTCTAAAAGGCGTTTTTGTATCCCATGTTTCAGTATGGCCCCACGTTCAGAGGTAGCAGGAGCAGCCAGTTGGACATGGAAGTCAAATTTTCCTGAAAATATCACATGAATCATTTTCGTGAAAACATGAAAATGCAGATATCAAATTCGTACCTGATGAGCTCAATGTCTGTGGAATTTGTTCTAGAGACTGAATAGAGGCAACAAATGCAAGTGGACCGATCCCACAAGAAGAATTCCTGTATTCCTGTAGAGTGAACGAAAATAGAACTATCAAGGGTTGAGTCCCTAAAGGCATTAAATAACTTCTCAATGTTGTATGCGTTAATTAGTATGGTGAATGCAGTTATCAGGACTATCAAGAGAATTAACTTTTTTTTTTTCGTATAGAAGAAGTCTTGCGTTGGATGATTAAATGCGTAGATAAGTGTGACTCATAAACATGGATAAAAATTTGAAAACAGTGGAATATTGGACCTGATATTTTACGAGAGTTCATACCCCATAATCATCTATAACATCTGTTAGGAATTTTGTAAGCATTGTAACCGCATTGGAGGCTTGAGTTCCTTCAGTGTCTGAAGATGACGAGATAATGCTATCAAGATCATCCAAAATGATGACGGATGGTGCATGTTCTAGGCCTTCAGCTATTACACTAGAAAGGACCTGACGGATGTGTTGAACCTTCTCCAAGGCAAGTGCAGAACATGATACCAGAATCCTACACAAGGAAAATCAACACTTCACAACTGTACTAGTATGACTCTCGTGAAGATAAATGATGTTTGTTGGAGTGGATCAAGTACAGGCAAACGTAAACCATAACCACTCACACATGTGCCAACAAGTCTTTTTGTTCTTCAAAGTACTTCGCGGCAGCTCTTGCTAATATTGTCTTTCCGGAACCCTATCAACCAGAAGCTCACTAGTAAAAAAACAGGTCATCTCCACCAGTAGGAATAATGGGAATAATGGGATGCTAAGAAACGCTGAAGCAAGGGAAACAATGATTTAATATAAACATGATACCCATTCCTAGCCACAGGGATAGAATAAATTGGCAACTAAGCACTTCTAAATTAATTTAGGGATACCAAAATGGGGAAGGGAACTCACAGGAGGCCCATATATGAGAATGTGTCCAGGTGAAGGAATACTGAACTTGCTGAACAACATTCTAGCTGCTGGGGACAACAAAACGGTCATCCCTGCAAGAAAAGATCTCATGAACATTCTCCAGATGCTACAAAATATGCAGGTTAAAATCAACACATGTAAAGATTACACAAGTGGTAGAGACAAAAAAATGCTGTGCACATTTTATACGCAATTAGAACGTATGCAATAACAAAGCTAACACAGAATGAAACCAAAATTTATGTTATCAAAAAGTATGACACAAGGCCTATCCATAATTTTCTTGATTTAATTTTTATTTTTGCAGTCAAATATACATATATCTCTGTATAACGTAGGGCGCCATCATGATATTATAATTCAAACAAGATGATGCTAAGAGAGAAAAAAATTACTCTTGATAACATCCGACACAGCTGAGCCCATCCACGCTAAGGAAGATATATCCGGGGAAACACCTTTATTGCAGTGTCTTTCTTTAGCAGAAGAGAAAAATATAGGTTCACCAAGATTCACCTTCTCAAGCACCGGGTCAATATGCACCCCATTGCCCTTCTTCTCACTTCTATTCAAGTTAAGCTCATAAGCAACGACTTTATCACCAAGGGCAGACTCGTCAGAGATTGTCATTGAGTACAAAATTTCTAAAGGAACATTTTCGTCCTTCTTCTTATGTTCCAGACGATCATTAACAGAAGGCTGCCCGTCTCTGGAACTATAAGATTCGAGCCCTCTCACTTCAAAATGGAACAACGTTTCTCTTCCTACAACCAACGAACCAACATCAACCCCTGTGACTGACGCAATAGCATCACGCTGTACCAATGACCACAGACGAGTAAGGCATTCCGGTCCTTTCTTGTTCTTAAGTTCATAGGCATTATCTTGTTCTCCTTTAATATGCACACCCTCCGATGAAAGAGCCGTTAGGACCTTATCGTGCACAGACCAGTCCACAACATCCACATTGGTGGTCAAGCCAGAAAGCGGATGGCTGCTGCTTCTATTAGAATTATGATTGCCAAGCATATCAGTACCTCTATCAAGTACGTTTTCTTTTTCAGAAATCTTGAAGACGCACGGAGAAAGTGAAAGGGCAGGTATTTCTTTGTTCACATTGACATTGCATCCCCTTAAGTAGACCCCTACATACATGTGATAAATTTTACTCAGACATTGAGCTCAACTGAGAAATGAAATAAAATGCAAAATGGTGCATTCTATAACTTTTGGATTCAAAAAATGCATAGCAGCTTTCAAAGACCTACAAGTTTACTTCCTGACATTACAGCAATACAATACAAAATTCTACTGTCCCATCGGTCTTTCAGTTACCAAGCTAGACAAATAGATAAGCTGATTAATCAGCATTAAACTTTTGTACGTACAAAAATTAAGGCATTAAGATTGTTTATGAAACATTTACTCACATGAGTGAAGGCCTGCTCCTAGATATAGACAAAGAGATTCGACCATCATTAGATGTCCTTTAGCAGCTAAATCTGAAAAGACAAGACGGAGAATTGCTCGACGGGGCTCTTTCTTCGAGCTAGGTGTGCCATTCTCGACCACCTTTGAAGCTTCGCTGTTTTTCATTAAGACTTCCCCTTTCTTCACACTATCTCTCAAAGATATTCTCGAGGATACCGAAATCATCTGAAGAGATTCCAGCGAGTATTTCTTGGCAGTTTCTGGATGAATATATGCAATGGTAGTGAGGGCTATCTTTACATCAAATCCTTCAACATCAGCTTCATAAAATGCCGATCTATTGGTATCTTGTACACGTAACAGGATTTTCACATTGTTACATTCTTTATCCGAACCCTTTTTTGCGTTGAGATTCCTTTCACGTCTCTTAGGAGCAACAGCCACTTCAGTTCCTTGCACAAGTTGTACTGAAAACAAGCCACCAGTCAGAAAAAATGTCATTAACAAAAAAATGTAATGATTGTAAAAGCTAATCATGGTCTTACTCCCCTTTCTCGTATCACAGGGAAGATTAGTTGAAGAAAAGGAAACTAGGAAAGTATGGTAATAGACGACTATAATACAACAGAACAATGAAGTTCTTACCCACCCCTTTTGGTGGAAATGTTGAAACCACAGCAAAGCGTATCACAGTTTGGTCATGCAGCCACAAAGGGAACTTCATGGTCTCGTGAAGTATCCTCACCTGAAAACCAAACGTGTTTCGAAGTTCCTTAGTATACCATTAGCGAACTAATTATTCTCTATTGCCACAAACTAAATCCATAACTGAATCCGGTTAACTAGAAAGCAAACCGGTTTCTTTCAATAAGATCAAAAGAGGATACAGTTTACTATCCAATATACCTGACTAAGTATAGCTGCCTCAGCAAGTTCAGCATTGAGCTCAAGAACTTCCCAATCATCTTCACTCTCTGGTTCAACCGTTACCAAAGTAGCCTTCGGTACACTAGACAGAACTCGAACCTGAACAACCGTACCATCCCTCAACGAAATGCTTTCCGCAAACACTCTAGCGACCTTAAGTGGAAGAATCGAAATTAGAAAACGCAATTTGAAAAAAAGAAGAGTATCAGAGCTTCTAACGGGATTAAATCATGAGAGAAACCTCGAACGCGGAAGAGGAGGAAGTAGAGCCGGACCAAGCGACTGGCCAACGTCGATCACCGGAGCGGAGCTCGACGGGGAGAAGCGGAGGGAGACGGGATGAGCTGGTGGACTGAAGCACGTGGAGTATCTGAGGAGGTAGTGAGACGAAACAGTCGACGCCGGAGACGGTACGAACCACCGCTTCCGTTTCCATCGCGCCGGAGATGGCGATTTGCCGATTACTAGACTGTGTATTCTTCCTCCCATGCTTATCTTCTTCGTTTTGGGCTTCTCTAAGTTCAGTCTTGGGCCTTTTCTTATTTAATATTGGGCCCTTAAAATATCCTAGTTTTAGATTTATTTTTTTCAACTTAAAATTTATTATTTATATTGCTTACAAATAATAAAAATACATATGAAAATAAATAAAAAGCAACAAATAATACAATAAATATGATTAGAAGACAACATTAGATCAAGTGAAGTACATTGTATACATGTTTTTCCTTCTAAGTGCCTCCTTATTAATAGAGAATAACTCTAATACTTTTTTACGACTTTTAAATCTTCTTCGGATCATTAATACCAATTTTCTTTGTTGTACCTTGCATTGAGCTCAGCTCGGATAAGATATTTTCCGGTATAGAATCTTTATTTTCTAGTTTTAGTTAATCGTGTATATTGATTCGTGTGTTAATACTTTAAAAAACTCCTTATTAATAGAGTATACTTTTTTACGATCTTTTAAATCTTCCTCCAATCATTAACACCAATTTCTTTTATTGTATCTTGCATTGAGCTCAGCTCAAGTAAGATATTTTCCAGTATAAAATTTTTATTTTCTAGTTTTAGTTAAACGTATATATTAATTCGCTTGTTAATGCTTAAAAAAACTCTGGTTATAGATACTAAATTAGAATTATTTTTTTTTGAGAATCTGAAGAGAAGAAGTTAATTTGAGTTGGTTCAAAAAAGAAGTTAATCTGATCGTTAGAAAATCTTAAAATGTATGGATTGCAATGTATTTTTTTGGCAAATTTTGAGAGACTGAATAAGCATGAGGGGTAAGTACACAATATACAAAACCCTAGTAATTCAAAGTTTTTGAACATTACGAGAAACTAAAAAAGTATGAGGGGTAAGTTCGCAATAAACGAAACCTAAAATTACGGGTTAAACGCTCTGTCTGCGAGACGAGAACCAAAGATTAAACACATTTGTCTAAAATCAATCAGAAAGCAAGCAACGAAGGAGAGAGGTGTACGAGAAACGGTGCAGAAGCTCCCAAACCAGTCTGCCATTTTCACTTTCCGGCTCAAGGGTTTGCTCATCCGTGCTCTGCTTCACTTTCAATCGGTAAAAGTTCCGTCCTTTTTTCCTTCAGCTCTGTTCATTTTAGGGCTCCATTGGCTTGTTCTGGTGACACAAATTCAACAATAAAGTTTCAATTTTTGTCTGTAGGAGCAGTGAATTTTGCAATTGGTTTTGTGAATTTGAAGTGATGAGTGGTGTTCCGAAGAGATCTCACGAAGAGGGTGGTGTGACTCATCCATCTTCTTCTTCAACAGCCAAGTACCCACACGAGGATTCAGGATCTTCTTCTTACCCTAAATCCACTCACCCTCCTCCCGTTACTCCACCACCTCCTCAGCCTCACCACCACCATCAACAACAACAACAACAGCCTCAACCTCATCCTCATCCTCATCTTCACTCGATCCATTCTCACCCACCACCACTTGCTGCTGCTGCTTCTGCTCCTTCTCCTGCTTACGAGGTTGATTCAAGAACCACTGTCAAGGGTCCGAGAAGTGAGCCTAGAGATGGAGAGAGACGCTCTCCTCTTCACGGTGTCTATCGCTCTCCTTCCTTGCCAGCGACGGTTTCTTCAAGTGATTCTCATTTGACTCACCCACCTGTGCCCTTGGAGTCGAGAGATGGTGCTAGGGTTGAGAGCAGAGACAGCAAGAGTGATGGGAGAGAGGTGTATGGTGAGGCCAAGAGGGAGATTCAGGGTCCTAAGGTTGACAGAGACGCCAAGTTTGAGAGATCAGGGGATGACTTTAGCGGAAAGGGTATTACCGGAAGCTATGCGAGGACTGATGGGAGAGGGGTATATGGGGAGACGAAGAGAGAAATTCAAGGTCCTAAGAGTGACAGAGACGCTAAGCCTGAGCGTCTAGGTGATGATTTTAGTGGAAAAGTTAGTACTGGAAGCTATACTAGGGAGAATCAGAGTTACAATGACCAGAAGAGTGAGGTTAAGATGGAGAAGGAAGGGCATGCTCACTTGCCCTGGAAGGAGCAGAAGGATTATCATAGAGGGAAGAGAGCTGAAGGTGGTTCAAGCGCAAATGTGGAGCCGTGGGTTGGATCTCGTGGTAATAATCCTCAAGGCTCTACGGAGGTTGGGGTTAAAGATTTGACGGCGCCTGTGGAGGGAGCGCATGTAGAAGGGCTTGGAGAAAACAAGGTTGATGCAAAAAGTGAAGATAGGTTCAAAGACAAAGATAAGAAGCGAAAAGATCTGAAGCATAGAGAATGGGGAGACCGAGACAAGGATAGAAGTGACCGCAGAGGATCTGTGCCCTTTGGTAGTGTAATGAGCGAAACCAAAGAGATTGGAAGAGAAACTGAGAAGTGGGAACGAGAGAGGATGGAGCAGAATGATCGAGAAAGGAACAAGGAGAAGGAGAAAGAGAAGGATCATGTAAAAAGAGAGCCACGGACTGGTGCTGAGAAAGAGGTCTCGCAGAACGAGAAAGAGTTGGGAGAAGCATCTTCCAAGCCTGCAGAGCAAGAACATGTGCCAGTGGCACCTGAGCAGAAGAAGCAGAACGAACCAGAGGGATGGGAGAAAGATGAAAGAGAATCAAAGGACAAAAGGAGAGAGAGGGATGGTGATTCTGAAGCCGAGAGAGCTGAAAAGCGCAGCAGAGTCAGTGAAAAGGAATCTGACGATGGGTGTTTGGAGGGTGAAGTAGCTACAGAGAGGGAAAAAGATGCCTTCAATAGTGGAGTTCAGCAACGGAAGAGAATGCTGAGACCGAGAGGAAGCCCACAAACCACAAACCGCGACCGTGTCCGTTCACGGAGTCAGGACAACGAAGGGTGCGTCTCTCTGTCTTAACGCTTTTTATCTTATTAGCCTCTCATTTCTTAGCTAAATCCTTAATACTTTCTTACCATTTAGAGGGACATGCCAAGATTTGTTGAAATTTGAACCTATTTAGTCAAATATGCCGGTGACGGATATTATACCGTAAAACCTTATTGTTCGAATATCTTATTACCATTATTGTTTTTTTGACTCGAGAGTTATATATATATATATATATATAACCTTAAAAGAAAACTTTGCATCCATATTTGTATTTTAGTGTCACTTATCTCTTTAAACCTAAATTTAATTTTCTCTGTATATTCTTCTCTACCGCCTCCCTTTCTTCTGCCTCCATTTCATTTATCATGTAAGTTAGTTATTGGCTAAGTGCTTAACTTCTTTTTCAGTCACTAATCTATTATCTATGTTTGATTGTGTTTATTTTGCAGGGTACAAGGTAATCATTCGATACTATTAGCATTCGTTCCTTTTGCACTGCTTGGAGAAAGACGGTTAAAAGAAATCGGTTAAATTAGCATTCAATTTTACATGTGCATTGATAACTAATATCTATTGAAGTTTCCTTCTTAGTCTTGTCTTTAGGTTGCAGTTCATTACTCGTACACTAGAATGTCAAATTTAGAATTCAAAACGTCGGTTTCATCCTCAATGCTACTTCAGATTTGGGTTTCTTGAAGTTGCTTGTACCTCTGCATTTTTCATGATTTGGTCTAAGGTCTAGGTCAAATAAACATATATCAAGTGTCTGCTACTTTATCTTACTAGTTACTTTAAACTTAAAGTCGGTTTCATCCTCAATACTACTTCAGATTTGGGTTCCTTATTAAATTTGCTTATACCTCTACTTTTTTCATGATTGCTGTAAGGTCTGGGTCAAATAAACATGTCGTCTGTTACTTTTATTTCGCTACAATTTTAAACTCTGTGTGCTATCATGCGAAACATAATTTGGTCAGAGAGCTTGTTGAATTGTGTTATTACTGATTATCCAGGCAAACCAGAGGTGCCGATTGTTGTTTACAAAGTTGGGGAATGTATGCAAGAACTGATTAAGTTGTGGAAGGAATATGAATCATCACACCCTGACAAAAGTGGTGATTTCGCAAGTAATGGCCCCACTCTTGAAGTTAGGATCCCAGCTGAGCATGTTACTGCTACTAATCGCCAAGTAAGACGAAGATACATCCAAAACTCTCTCATAATCTTTATATTGTTTTTCTTTAAAATGACTTGAATCTGTGTTTAAGCTCAATGAATTTAAACTGCTTATTAAAATGGGAAACACAGCTCTTTAGAGCATCCCTTGTTTGTTGCCTGCTGAGACCTTTGGCTTGTGTTTATGCAGGTAAGAGGTGGCCAGCTATGGGGAACCGATATATACACAGATGATTCCGACCTTGTTGCTGGTACGTGTCTTAAAGAATCTTTGTGGTTGATTCCTTGGTTCGGTCCTAACATCACACACTGGTTTTGGTCTACTTGTTCTCTAGTTCTCATGCATACAGGTTACTGTCGGCCCACAGCTTCCCCTCCTCCACCTACAATGCAAGAGCTACGTGCAACCATCCGAGTCTTGCCGTCACAAGAATGTTAGTTATCTTTCTTCCATCTACTTTTATTCCCTTTTTATTGACCTATCCATGTTGAGAAATTTAACCAAACTTCTTTTAATTGTTAGACTATACTTCCAAGCTGAGGAACAATGTCCGCTCTCGAGCATGGGGAGCTGGAATCGGATGCAGTTACAGAGTTGAGCGGTGCTATATACTGAAGGTAATTTGACATCTGTTCGTTAATTGTCCTCTTTGTTTCCCGGACAATATTTTCTGAGTATGTGCATTATATCAAGTTTAGAAAGTGAATAAATATTGAATTACTTATTGAGTTTGTGATGTTTATGATTCCAGAAAGGAGGTGGCACTATTGAACTCGAACCCTCACTGACCCACTCCTCAACTGTTGAGCCAACACTTGCACCAATGGCTGTTGAGAGATCTATGACCACCAGAGCAGCAGCTTCGGTACTTAACTTCCTGTTTCAAAACTCTTAAAATAAATGTCATATAGTTTTGCTCATATTTAACATCTTTCGAGCACTAATTGCATGTTTATCGTTTTTGTAGAATGCTCTGAGGCAACAAAGGTTTGTTCGAGAAGTAACAATACAATACAACCTCTGCAATGAACCTTGGTAAACTCCAAGGATCTTTATCACTTGCAAGGAATCTGACGCAATATCAGTTTTACTCACACATAGATTTACATTTTCTTTTGCAGGATCAAATATAGTATAAGCATTGTGGCTGACAAGGGTCTCAAGAAGCCTCTTTTCACCTCTGCCCGCTTGAAGAAAGGAGAAGTTTTATACCTAGAAACACATTCATGCAGGTATTCAAAGTCATATGTTTTTAACTACATTAAATGAAATGTATAGATACTGAATCTAACCTTTGTATGCAAACAGGTATGAGCTCTGTTTCGCGGGAGAGAAGACTATGAAGGCATTCCAAGCCGCACAACAACAACACTCATCACAAGAAGCAATGGAGATCGATAACAATAACAACAAGTCACAGAACCATCTTCCTTCAAACGGTGACAAAACAGAATCAGACAACAGTATAATAGATGTTTTCCGTTGGTCAAGATGTAAGAAACCTCTCCCGCAGAAGCTTATGCGGTCTATCGGGTTCCCACTCCCACCAGATCATGTCGAGGTTAGCATTTTATTTCACTTCAACTCTTGTTTACTAATTATAAAACAGTTAGATGATGATGTTTGTGGAATTGAGAAACAGGTGTTGGAGGAGAATCTTGACTGGGAAGATGTACAGTGGTCACAGACTGGTGTTTGGATCGCTGGAAAAGAATACACTCTTGCTCGCGTTCATTTCTTGGCTCCCAACTAGATATAAAGGCTTTCATGGTTTGCCTTTTCTTAGTTTAAATTACACAAACGTCAATGCGTCTGTCTTTGTTTGATCTACCTATTGTTAAGAAGAGATAGTTGTTCCTTTTGAGTTGTATTGTGTTCTTCTTGTTTGCTTTGGTCAAAACTTTATTCAAGTCAAATGATTTAGTTGTTAATTTTGTAATAAAGATAATCAATCCATTTGGATTTTTCTTCTTGCTTCTGGATTATTTAGTTATAGTCGACAAATCAAAAAGCTTTTGCTTTTTAAAAATTATTTGGGTTAATTTGATTTCTCACAAAAGTTGAGGTCAAAAACATAGACTAATTAAAAGACTTGGGTGAACAATGAAAAGAAAACAAAATTGAGGGACTAGCAAACTCTTTCTTCTCCTCGCTCTCTCTAATTCTTCCGACCGAACAAGCAAAGCTTCTTCGATCTTCCTCGTACTGTCTTCGTTTTTTCAAACGTAAGTTTTTGTCTTAATGTCGTTTTTGTAGGTTTGTCCAAGTTTATTAGAACCCTAATTTTCGCAATCACCAAGCTTCTTCTTGTTCAAATTGAGATCCTTAGCTAGGTTTTGTAATTGATTGAGATTAGAAGTTACGTTAGAGCTTATTCCTTTGTTATGTGTTTTTGCATGTTAAAAGAATGTCTGGTGATGATGATGAACCATCCTATGGCTCTGGAGACGAAGTAAATGTCATTGATGGACAACACAACAAGCGTACCCCTGCATCAGCAACAACACCTTCTGGTACTGCCTCTGGACCCACACGCAAGAGAAGCCGCAAGGCTTGTGGTGATGCCATAGTTGAAGCCATGCTGGAGATCGCAGCAGCTTCCAAAATGAGAGCGGCTGCTTTGGCTAACAACGGAGACAGATTCTCAATCAGCAAATGCATCAGAGCGCTTGATGACTTACAAGGTGTTGATCAACCTACTTACTTTCTTGCCTTGGATCTGTTTGAGAACCCGAGTTCACGAGAGATTTTCATCTCTTTGAAGTATGATAAAAGGTTGAAGTGGCTACAGGGGAAGTGTAGAGCTTTGTAGTTTAGATAGTTTTTGCTAAATCTTTTTGTGCTTCATGTTTTCCTGGTACTTTTGGTGAAATGATGTCACTGATCTTCTTCATTTGCCTATGTATGAAGATGTATCACTGGTGGAAATCAATTGAATTGTTTTCTTTTATAATCAGACTATGGCAAGTAGTGTAAAAAGGCCAGAGAAAGAGCCACCAATGTTATTTACCAAAAATCCTTTTTTCCTTACCCTTCTTTCTCTGCAGCGCCTGCAACAACATTAGCAAACCATTTGATCAGTGCTTCTCAAGAAACTGATCATTGTAGGCTGATGAGTTTGCCCTTAATTGTCAGATACATTTTGTAAAGAGAGCCAACGACATTGTATCTAGCAAGAAGGCTCATTTGTTAGACAAGAAACCTTTTTATTGTCCTTCTTTCTCTGCAACACACTTAGCAAACCATATGAACAGTGCCTCTCAAAAAAACTAATCTTTCAACTGATGATGAGTTGCCCTTATTTGCCAGAAACATTTGACCTTCTTAGCAAGTAGTAGTATGAGAGTGAGCAAAACTGTATCTCTTGAGCTGCCAATTACAACACAACACACAGAAGATTGGCTACTTACTACAAGAAACTGAAAGGCTTGGAACACAGTAAAAAAAAACTATCTTTTGTGTTGATCTACTTCAGCTCACTCAAAGAATGATAGATACTACTTACAAGGGGTGCTCCACGTCATCAGCACCAATAATCACAACCTAAAAAAAGTATAGAAAGATCATACCATTTCTTCATTCTTAACACTTAGTTAGTTACCTTCAAGTACATATGTTAACATTCTAACACGTAAAAGTTAACATTTCTTTATATTTTTGAAAACTCTATTAATATCAATATTTTTTTTTTATTTATAAAATATCAATATATTATATATATCCCAAGTTATACTATTCATTGTTCATATTTTTAAAAAATCGCTTTTATTCTAGATAAACCGTAGTTGTCCTGCAATTGAACCGCTTATTCCGCATTTCTCAAACCATAATCACCATTCAAAACTTCGCAAACCACAGTTAGACGCACCTCACTATTTAATCCATTTGTCAAGCGGTGTTACCATTCGGGGCCTGAATATTATTTTGGCGCAATTGGTAGTTGGCGGATATCACAAAGTAGCTAACCAAACCCAGAGTCTCTTCTTACACTCTGTTCCAAATCTCACCATTTTGCCCTCACAACCAAAAAAATCTCTGAAACAAAATGATTCATCACTGCTCCATCATGAAGCCCACTTTCTCAGTTCCGATCTCTTCACACAAGCATCTTCGTTCCACTAATTTGGGTTTCAGAATCCGATGCGAATACGGGGATGCCTCGTCGATGCGGACCAATGCGTTGTCGGAGATGGAGGGTTCCTCCTTGAAGAAGAATCTGATGGAGCCTGGAGAGAAAAGGAGCGAGCTTTACCCGGGGGGAATGCCAAAGATGGGTCCTTTCACAGGGAGGGATCCGAATGTGAAGAAGCCTGCTTGGTTGAGACAAAAGGCTCCACAGGGAGAGAGGTTTCAGGAGGTGAAAGAGTCGTTGACAAGTCTCAAGCTTAACACTGTCTGTGAGGAAGCTCAGTGTCCTAATATAGGCGAGGTTAGCATCTTTGATTGTGTGTGTTTTATGAATCCTCTGATCTGGAAGTTTGTTGATGAGCATTGATTGAAGTATGTTATAAGAAGAAGAAAAGGGTAACGCTTTAAATTGTTTTTTAGTTAAGAATCTGAAGTTAGCTTTTTTTGATGTGTAGTGTTGGAATGGTGGTGGAGATGGTATAGCAACTGCGACCATCATGGTTCTTGGCGATACTTGTACACGTGGATGTAGGTTTTGTGCAGTTAAAACCAGTAGAAATCCTGCTCCTCCTGATCCTATGGAACCAGAGAACACTGCCAAGGCTATTACCAGTTGGGGGTGAGTGTCTTTTACTTTGATTCTCAATCTGAGTAATTATATGCCTTTGTGAACCAGTGTAATATATGATATGCTCTCTTTGCTTTTCCTTGGTTGCAGTGTAGACTACGTAGTTATAACCAGTGTAGACCGTGACGATCTACCTGATGGAGGAAGTGGACATTTTGCACAGACTGTTAAAGCTATGAAGGTTAGTCTAATTGTTTATACAATTTATATTAAGCAAGTAGTTAGTAATGGAAGAACCAATACTGCTTAGCTTTCTCATTCAAAGGTAGGGTAAGAGAACTCTATCCCATGATCTGTTGTTTTAGTTTCAAGAGTGGCTATGAAATGGAAATTTATTAAGTGCGTAAAGTGAAATTTTTGCTCTCATCTTTGTAGAGACTTAAGCCGGATATAATGATAGAGTGCTTAACTTCTGATTTCCGTGGAGACTTGGAGGCTGTGGACTCTCTTGTACACTCAGGATTGGATGTTTTTGCTCACAACGTCGAGACTGTGAAAAGGCTCCAGCGACTTGTGAGGGATCCTAGAGCTGGGTGAGTATATAATACTTGTTCTATATGTTTTGCACAATAGGTTATTGGCACCTTGCTCTTGTTAGACAATCAATTACTGCTTCATTCATACATAGTTTTCTGAAGCTCTAGTTGTACTAAATGACTCCTAAACGTCTAATGCAGATATGAGCAGAGCATGTCGGTTTTGAAACATGCAAAGATCAGCAAACCAGGAATGATCACAAAGACTTCAATAATGCTTGGTCTTGGAGAAACAGATGAGGAGATAAAGCAAACAATGGCTGATTTAAGAGCTATTGATGTTGACATTCTAACACTTGGTCAATATCTACAGGTAAGTTACTTTCTTAGCACTTCAAACATCATATGCATGATTCATGTTTCCAACACAGAAGGATCCTAAAATCCTATTTCTTTTGTTCCACAATGCAGCCAACTCCATTGCATTTGACTGTGAAAGAGTATGTCACACCAGAGAAGTTTGAATTCTGGAAAACACACGGAGAATCAATTGGATTTCGCTATGTAGCAAGTGGTCCATTGGTAAAAAGCCATACACTCTTACTTTAGATCACTTGCAAAATATCTGTAATCTGCAAATTTCTTATCAACTATGAATGTGATTTGGATGTTTTTGTTTATGTGTTTGCAGGTGAGATCTTCATACAGAGCAGGAGAACTTTTTGTAAAGACAATGGTGAAAGAAAGCCATGCTAAATCATTGCCTTGAGACTCTCAACACAAAGCAATCCCAACTTCATATTTTTCTGACTAGTATTTGTATTTGACTTTCATTTATTTTTGGTGATTTATCCAAAAAAAACACTGTGGATATATATAAAAATTATAGAATTTTATTTTGTATTTTTTATATATCATCTGCCTATAAATATCAGGAGATTGTCTGAAGATATTTACTATGTAGCATTCCCTCTCTCTGAGACCACAAGCTCCTCATCCCTTGAATCCTTAACATTGTTCTCAAGTCTCATATAGTGACACGTGTCTCCTTTTTATGTGACTTTAAAATTAAAAGCTTTTGTTTCTCTTCTGCTTACTCTCTCTCTCTCTCTCTCTCTCACTTTCCTACTCGGAGATGACTAACAGTTTCGCGCTGTCACCGGCGATCATCGCCGCCGTTCGTCCTCCGTCATCACAAGAACCACTCTCCGCTGCTTCCGTCAACAGACGCAAACCGATCAAAGCTTCTTCTTCCTCCTCCTCTTCGTGCTCTTCAATCTTGGTACCTATCTCGTTACCTAAGAATCAAAGATCGAAGATTCGATGCGACGCCGCTGTGAAATCGGAATCTGATGTTTCGTCATTGGAGGAGACAGAGGAAGACGAGAAGGCGAAGGAGAAGATTGGGGCTAGGGTTAGGGTTACGGTGCCGTTGAAGGTGTACCATGTGGTTCGAGTGCCTGAGGTTGAGCTGATGGGGATGGAAGGTGTGATCAAAGACTACGTCGTTTTGTGGAAAGGGAAGAGGATCTCAGCTAATCTGCCGTTTAAGGTGCAGTTCGTGAAGGAGGTTGAAGGTCGTGGTCCTGTTAAGTTCTTCACGCATCTCAAGGAAGATGAGTTCGAGTTGATTGATGGTTAAGTGATTGAACCGAAATGGGGAAAGAAAGCTTTCATCTTTGTTATCTCTTCTTGACTTGTTGTGAATGGGTTTGTATGTACTTTTTGTGTATACAATTTAGCATATTAATACATAACATTTCACCTATTCTTGAGTCCCCTGTTGCTTTTTTCTTGTTTATGGTTTGATTTCGCCACACTGAGATTAGAGTATATAGTACTTTCCTCTTTTGTTTGAGAAACGAAAAGTTGGGTCTTGATCTTTGATGAAAAGGGTAAGTTAAAGTTGAAAGTCAGCATCTTTGGAGGATATCGTATCCTCAAAATGAGTATACTATAGAGTGGACTTTAAGACTAGGTTCCTGTGACTCTGAACACATTCATATGATGACTTTTATGTTTAGTTTTCCTCTGTAATCTCTGTAGCGAGGCTTATTCTTCTCAAGAGGCATGAATGTGAATGTTGAGCAGTTAATTTTATGTAATTCCGTGAGTATCTTATAGATATTTGTGAGTGTCACCTTTGCTGCAAATCTTTTGTTGTGGCCATGACTACACAATCAGCAGTTTTCGAATGTGATAAGGCGATAAGCTAAATAAGCTATGAAACCCATGTTTCCGAACTTTTTCAGCTGGGATGGTTCGGTTCACTATTCACATATAAACCAAACTACTGTATTTGATACGATTTTGACTGGATAAGTCTGCTTAACCGGTTTGAACCAGTGGGATAACTATGAGCTCAATGCGAATGTGAAAATGGCAAAGACTTCATAACTCAGCTTGAATTTGAGCTTTGTTTACAGAAACGCGAATAGAATCGAAGAAAGGGAACAGAAATGTACAAAACTCATCTCTTATCCCTCTCCGGATGCACCGTTAATCTTAATCTTCCCTTCCTCGTCTCTCAGAGACAACCCTTTTCTCTCCACAAACGTAGTCTTCCTACTCTTGTCGCTGTTTCTGCTAATTCCGACAACTTCTCCGGTGAAAATGAAGTTGGGATGTCGGGGGAGAAGAAAGG
>JABAYD010034663.1:0-11165 GCA_014822095.1 Diplotaxis tenuifolia
ATAACCTTTTAATCGACGCGTTTAGCCTCTAATGATTCATCTAATCACAAAAAAAATCTCAGCCGTTAGATTAACTGACTTTTCGGAAACTTCGATCAGCCTCTAGTGATTCGTAATATAAGATTCCAGCCGTTAGATGAAATAATTTTTCGGTTAATGGCCATTGATGGTGGTTTAATTATAAAAACCGGCGCGCCGTTTGGTCCACCAAATATAAGATCTGGTTTTAAAGGAGAGTTCCACTAGTGAAGCGTACTGTATTAATCGTGGACGCGACCACAGAGAATCAGAAACTTCTTCCTCTTTCGTCCACCACCCTTTCTCTCCTCTCTTCTCCCCTTTCCTTTCCTAAATTACGAGAAGAGAAAAAGGCGAGAAGCTCGCGGATCGGAGACACGGGAAACCAAAGGTAATTTCCTTATGTTCTCTTATGGGTTAGGCTTTGGATCTATCGGGTATATGGGTCTTAGAGATTAACCTTTATTGTTTGTTTGGATTAGAGATCGAAGGTTTTGGAAATGGCGTCGAAGCGGATCTTGAAGGAACTGAAGGATCTTCAGAAGGATCCACCCACGTCATGTAGCGCAGGTGTTTATCTCTCTCTTCGTTTAGATCTTTGAGCTAGCGTTGATGGATACGACTTTTGATCATTCTAGTGCTTTGTGTTATTGTGTTTTGGTGTTAGATCTGTAGCAAAGCACTTGAATTTACCTATGAATGATTTGAAAATCTAGCTCGTTTGTGATAGATCTGGTTAATACTTGTGCAGTCTGATATTGAGTTTTTGGTTTTGTTTTTGGACAGGACCTGTTGCTGAAGACATGTTTCATTGGCAGGCAACGATAATGGGTCCTTCAGACAGTCCTTATGCTGGTGGTGTCTTCCTTGTTACCATCCACTTCCCTCCAGATTACCCTTTCAAACCTCCTAAGGTGATATTTCATTATTTATTTATTTTGTCTGTTTTGCTAAAGCTTGTGTGGTTCTTTTTTGTTCTCTGGTTGCTTTGTTATCTCATTTGTTTCTTTTACATGGCGGTGATGAAATCTCTAGGTGGCCTTTAGGACCAAGGTTTTCCATCCCAACATTAACAGCAATGGAAGCATTTGCCTCGACATCTTGAAGGAGCAATGGAGTCCTGCCCTCACCATTTCCAAGGTGCTCCTCTTCTCAGTCTTTTTTTAGCTAAACACTTCAGAACCTGCTTTATCAGATAGTCTCCATACGCTTCTACTTTTGCTAAACATGCATTTGCTTGATTCTCATTTCAAAGTGATAACACTGGCTGTCTATTAAGTGATTTAACTCATTAAGCTTTGACTCGTTTAGGATGAAAATGGGTTTCTTTCAATTATGTTTTCTCTTTATAAGGGATACCATTGAGTTGACTCATGTAGTATGAAAATGGTTTAACTATCTGTTGAGCTTTATATTCACTGAGGGATGAAGGTTTGGGTTGTTTCTGTTTCTAACCACAACTTTGCAAATGGACAGGTTCTGTTATCGATCTGTTCTTTGTTAACCGATCCAAACCCGGATGATCCTTTGGTGCCTGAGATAGCTCATATGTACAAGACTGATAAGGTCAAGTACGAGTCCACTGCACGGAGCTGGACTCAGAAGTATGCCATGGGCTGAAAGGAAGATTCCAAGTCTCCCTATATTATCTCTTTTGTGGAAACATCTGCCGTAATTTCTCTATGTATGATTCAATAGACATCTCTTTCTGAATTTCTTAAGACAGAACAAAAACGTCATCTTTGTGAAACTGAAAATCTTTCTGGTGTTTGGTCTTGTGGTGGAATTATAATTTGATGTTTTTGCTGTGTGATGAGATGATCTCAGCAATTATTCAGTTTATGTGATTGCCATGCGCTTCAATTCTACTCTGGGCCGGTAATAAGAGATGTGAGGTGTGTTGTGGGTTGCCTTATGGTTAAGTCTAAAGTTGCTTTGGAGTTAAATTTCTTCACCTACTGATTCAATTCTTCTCTTCTGTGTATTGTTTTGATCCTACTCCTTTTGAAAGAAGAGGAGGGTTTTCACTTTATGTTTTCATTTGGGTTAGTTAATACCTTCTGTCTGGTTTCATGTATCAGTTTAAGTTTATCCCAAATCCAAAGTTAAATTGCCTTAGGTTTGGTAAAAAAAATGAAATAAAAAAGACACATTCTTGAGTCATTCATTACCTTCTCGAAATGCTTCGCAAGTATATCAAAAATGTCTTCAAACATTTTCTCTGTACTTGTAATCCATATGGGGGCATAATAAACCTATATATTCCTGAATCGTTGATGTTCGGCTCTCACACCCTCTCGGGGTGGAAAAAAATCATGCTATTGGTTTTGGTTGATCCAGCCACAACCTAGCATAAACTACTTTCAAATGACGGAGTGCACAAAGATATAACCTAAACATAAGACCAAACCGTTGAACTAATCTACAAAACTATTCACACATGCCTTAACGAAACCGTTAGAAAATCAAAGACGACCAAATGCTTAAAGTACGATGCCAAAAAAGACTTCTAAACAAGATCAAAGATAGAAAGTTAGAAACTATACTCACAGAAGACCTTAGATAAGTTCTGCTAAACGGAAAGACCTCACATGAATAGCCGTATATTCTTCTTGCTGATCGAGGATGATCTAAAACGATTCTCATCACATCACAAGATTAAGGTCAGAGAAATATGCATAAAAACACCTTTAGTTTTAAATTTGCATAAGTTTCTCATTAATAACTAAAAAGGTCACGCGAAATAAGTTTTTGTCAATCAAGATGGATCAGCAGTTGAGAACGTGGTCGGATGGTGAGAATATGGACAAGACAAGTATGGACCGGACAAGTCAGCTTGGTCAAGAAATGGAACAATGGTCACCTACATAATTGTCGGACTAGTTTCTTGGCCAACTAGAGTGTTTTAAGTCGAACAAAGGACATTTCCGATCCAATAAATTTCCTGAGGAATCTTATTGTACTGTTTCTGCTTCTTAAACTTTACCTTAAATTAGACCACCTTTCAAGCAGCTCAATAACACCTATATTTATGTTTCATGCTATCCCATCAACCTCCTGGCATTCTTGTGGCTTTCCACACTACCGTTCTGTAACCCATTTTAAATTTATTGAAAAAGAATTTTCTCGATCAACTGAATTGATTCTCTGTCCAAGCTAATGTTCTAAGTCCATATCCAACAATTTCATTTTTATTTTTGGCTTCCCGGTGCTTCAAGAATTTTACCAAAACTTTTGACATTTTTTTGGCCATTCGTTTCTTCACACTATTTTCTCATGTCAAATCAATTCTACTATATCCATGTTTATTTTACTCATTATAACCTTGGCCGTTCAAAACCGTTTTGACTCAAATTTCTTTATTTAACCATCCTTCGGCCATTTTTATAGACTTGGCCATATTCTCATAGACCATTTTTGGCTTCGTCTACATCCTGATTTTATAATATTCTAAAAATTGGTATAAACTACACGGCAAAACAAACAATTTTTTTTGCATGGGTTTTAAGAAAAAATGTTTAAAAGTTCAAAATTTGATTTAGGTGTCCTGTTAATCAATAGTCTCTTATAAAACGCTTAATTACTGATTATCATTTTTTTTAAACATTGGTATTTTGATTTTACTCTTTATAAGAAACTATATATTTAAAGTTACACTAAAACTATGTTTCAAATATATCTACTGCTCCTTTTTACTTTGTATCATATTGTAGGATTATTGGCTTGATTTCATGGTTTGACACTCTAAGAGCATCTCTAACTGTATTTTATAGTTTCCTCTAAAAATAAAGTTTGGAGTAGGAAATGTTGTAATCTCACTCCATTTCTTATTTTATAATAGAGAAATATAAATTTACTTTAAAATTGAGTAATTATTTTATTTATTTATTTTCATCACATTTTCAGTCCAAATAACAAAATAAAATTTGAGTAAATTCTATTTTTTGAATTAAAAATAGAGTTTTAGTTGGAAATGCTCTAAAAGTTCAAATACAAATTTTTGAAAATCGACGTCGATTGAAATAAACAATACAAAAATCGGCGTTCCATGTTTTTTGGTTTTGATACCAGTGTTCAGAAGTTGTTAAATACTAATAGTGCACGGTTAAAGAGACATTACAAAATAATATTCGTCGTCAAAATATCGGCTGCATTAACTTCCCTACTTGATTTCTTCTTTCCTAAAACTAGTAAAGCCGTAATTCATTTAATTTCCTTCAACAAAACCAAATTCAAATACAATCTGTGCATGTTTTAGTGTTCAGAAAGAAATATGCATGTTCTTTTTTTTTGGTCGAAAAAGAAATATGCATGTTCATGATATTTTTACTACATTACTATAGAAAATCTAATGGTTTATATTATCATACTATAAATTACGATCAAACAATTAAGTTTAACTACTTTGAAACATATACAAATACAATCATGATAAATGGGTTTTAAAATCATTTATGCAAAAACAAATTTTCCAAAATCACAATATATAACTTCATAATACATCATCTTCACAATTTCATTTAGCAAATAAATTATTATTTTCAGTAAGCTTTCTTGCCAAAGATTTTTAAATATTTGGGATTTATTTGTTTGTGAAAACTAAAACATTTACTTTTATTTTTCTATACATCAATAAGATCATATATACTTACCGAGGCTGTGTTCGAGGTCTATTCCGAATGGGTCTTGTTTGTTCTGGGCGTCCGAATGGTCTTATTGTTTCCACTACTCAAGCACTATCTCGATCCATTAAAATATAACTATAGAAACTGCTTGTCATTTTGTAAACTTATTTCTTCTGTTGACGTATGATGGACCACTAGTCACATGGAAATAGCAGCACCACAGAAGGTCTTTCTTTCCCTTGGGGTTTCATAATTCATTAGAGTTTGCATTGAATAATTTTGTCTTTACTTAATAATTCTTCATTTGTAGCAGCAATAACTATGTTACTTTGTATTTCGGTTAGAATATTTAAACTGGCTTTCTCATCTTGTTTAGTTCTATGGTCCAGATGGCTTCTCCTGTTTGTGGAATCGAAGGAAAAAAATAAGTAAAATATGTTAGAAACTATATTGCACTGCATTATTATTACATAATTCTTCACTAGAAAAAAAAAGAAGACATCTAGTTAATACTTGTATGGTTCATCACTTCTTAATTCTTATAGAAAAAACATGTGTAGTGTTAAATCCCACTAGTGCCTAGTTTTTATACTGAAATGAAATTCGTTTTGCTATGATGGATTTATATTAATTCCCAACCCACACCCTAAGTTTTCTTTCGTGTAGCAAAATACGGAAAATAATTTTTAAATTAACCAAAGAAAACAGCTTTTAAGAAAAAGGCAAAAATGAAAATTCGAGTCTTAAACGTCCACTTTGAAGATGGACTGCTATAAAATAAAAATACGTTGTCTAACGAGTTTAACCATATTTTTTTACTTTTCTACATGTCAATCGAATTTTATTATAATTATTTAACTGTTTCGAACATGCGATAAAGTAATTTATATGAATGCCAGCTACACGTGTCAGATAATTGACTAATGATAATCATAAATCTGTGTCCAGAACCTCCATAACTTGGATGATAAACTATTTGCTTATGTTAAGAGAGAGAGAGAGGTCGTGCCGAGAAGAGCATGGTCCTGAAAACCAGGTTTATTAAAATAACCACTTCTGAAAGTAAGAACATACAGCCTGAGATTTAGTCTGTCTTCTAACACTAATCTCCCTTTTTGTTTCTAGTGAAACACGGAGTCGTAAGCTTAATGGCCTCCACTAATTAATGTCATTAATGATGGTTAATCAATGTTAATAATTGCTCTTAGTTAAGTTACTCGCTGAAAGTTTAATGTCGAAACAAAAGACCGTTTGCTAGTTTCTAACGAGCTGTTTTAAAATTCATAATTACTCATATTTTTATTTGTTAATATCTCAATATATGCTCAAAGCTGAAACCGTGATGAAATTAGCACACGTACTAAAAGATTCTGTAAAACATGTTATTCTACAAAAGCTTGTTGACAGAATAAATGATGTATAACACATTTAATTTGTATCTTTAAAAATAACCATGTAATTCTGATTTTGTGATGATAATTTCTTAAACTGAAAACTGATAACATAAGATTCATTATTCTAATCTTCATCCAATTTATATTGAATTTCAAATTAGTATGTCATTATGTAATTTACAAGTACGGAACGCGAGAAACAAAAAACATAACTTTCCAGCCTAATTCTGCGTTTGAAATGGTCTCCCGGGAAATTAAAATTAGTCTTCAAAATAATTTAGCTTAGTTTATTATGTTGGCTTGCATGTTAAAAGGCAGATAAAAGAAGATGGCTTCACAATAATTCACATATTATTAGGGTAGAGAAACTAACAGATTCAATAAAATAATTCAACAAATTCCATACTGATCCAACAATTTCCCATATAAATAAAAATCTAGCTGTTGAACAAAATATTTAAACTTATTTTTGTGCTTGTTAACTTTTATTTCATATTCCATAGCTGATAAAATAAAAATGTGACAAACTTGTGGCATGACACAAAAAAAGCTCGAAATCTTATGGTTCTTTCAAGTATCGTGTTTCAGAAGGAGGTTATTGGCGATTTATTTGTACATAGGTTGAAACTTTTAAGATTCAAATGTTACTGCTCTATGGACTTAATATTTTATGATTTTATTTCGTGTTAGCAATCAATTATAAGGTTTTATAATTTAACTCAGTTATTTACTTTTTTTTTTAAAAAAATCTAAGCGTATTTAATTAATTTTAAGTGGAAAGTATAATTCTAATTTCTAATGTATGCATGTATTAACTCCAGGTATGAGTGAATGGCCAATGCTTTAGATCATGATCATACTCTGCTTTGTCAGATGATCCTACGTGGTAGAATCAAAATCGTCAATGGAAGTTGTCGCACGTGTGACTGACTGTTTTGGAGCATGGAGGGCTGAGACTACTCTAATTAAAATCGTCTCACAACTGATCTGTTCTACTAATTGTGTTGCTAAATGCCCTTTTAGACTTTCCAAGTATTGTCATTGATACTATTTCTCTATTTGTATAAATACAATTAAGATAAAAGACAGAATAAATATGATTAGTTTTCGCTCAAGATATATATTCTTTCGATTCAGATTCACATGGTTTAGTCAAATATTGTATATATTTCAAATTGTTCTTGTCATTTAAAAAAAAAACGGATTCTGCATTTTTAGTGTGTAATTATAATTTATTAGTTTATCTACATTTACTTTTTCTTAAAATAAGAAATTGTAGTGACAAAATATCACAATTAATGTAAACAAGATTCAAACATATGTGAAAAACTCAGATCATATAATAGTTTGAAAGACATGAATTGTAAATCATAATAAAAATTAAATATTATATTCAATGTAATAACAATCCTATTAGAATATACAGATTGATGGTTCTAAGAGAAATTTCCTTGAATATTATTTTTTGGTTTATTTTATGATTGTTTAACTATCAAGATAATCAAGTTATATCTGTAGCGTGTACATATGATATAGATGCTTGATCATGGGAGTTGTGATTAAGTAAACAGTAATAATAAGACCAACATCGCTTGCTTCTAGACCAAGACTGTCATGAAGAATGACTTGAGTGCCACTTTACTAATAACCATCATCTTACTTCTCATCCAAGAAACATATTTACACACATTCTCTAATAATTAACATTGGAAAACTCGAGAATGACATATTTTAATATGTTTTATTCGCTAAACCAAAATTGCATGTCTAATATGTTTGGATTCTTTATATTACAAAAAGAAAATTTATTGAGAGCAAAATTTACTGTACTTAGATGAAATCATATTAAAATATGTTATTAGTATATACAATATATACTTTAATTTAGGTTAATTTTTGCAACTATATATTTTTTTTGGCAAGCTTTGTCCATATTTTTATCACACGCTGAAAAGGGATTCCTGCTCGTTTATGAAAAATCTGATTTAAGAATCCATACTTTTCTTTTTTTTGATAAAATGAAAAGATATAAATGATTCATAATTCAATTTGGGTTCAAGTTGGTTTGATGCAATCTGAGATTCTTTTTGTCATTTTCAGTTTGGTTACCGGTTATTTTTAGTCAAAGTAGTATATACATAGAAATAGTGATTTACCTAATATCCTAACTATTCAATATGTTTATATCTATTCAAACATATACAATAAAATATAACTTCAAAAAAATATTCAGTTGTTCTTTTGGTATGGTATAGTTTCAGCTTGAGAATTTTAAATTAGTGAAACAAAAAATGTTAAAACAAAATCTTAATTGGATTTTCGTTTAATTATATTGGATTGGTTCGGACCGTTCGGTTACGCGGGTTGGAGTTTTTTACGAACCCTAATAATTATGGTGAAGGTTGTTATTTATGTAACGCTATAACAAACTTGTTGAAGAAAACCTAAAACGGTAATAATCAAGTAAAGTTACAAATATATTTTCAAAAGACAGTTATAGGAAACGTTATGAGAGATAGGGAGATGTTGGACAGTTTTACGAATATTGAAATCTAGTCGTGACAAATTTCATGGTGTGTCTTTCTCTAGTCTTTTTATCTGCCCGTAAAATTCGAGCTTATGCTTTTGATTACGTTTTGCACAAATACCAACGTACATGTATCCATTTCACATGATTTTAGTTATATAATCAATGGTGATAAAGCTTCTGTGTTTTGAAACGTGGCCCTTCTTTCTAGAATGGATCTTTGTCACTAGTATTTGTTTACTTATAATATTTCCATTACATGGTACTACTATATTTCAATCCTATCTCTGCTTAACAGCCTTAACTCATAATAAGTTTTTTCTGTTAACTAACTCAAAATTATGTTTTTCAACCCATATATATATATATATATATATACACGAACGTCTACGTGATTATTATGATCAGCGCAACAGGGGGTGAAGCCAAAAAGTAAGCACATTATGTTATCTGAAAATTAGAAGCTGAGCTTCATTATATTTACGAATATACATATGCATTGTTACTAGTTATAAGTTGTTTGCTGACGTATTATGTAGAACCCACGTGAAATAGTTTGATTATCATGAGATCCACACATTGATCTTACGTACTTTAATGTCATTAAAGTTCTTTTTCATTTTCAACCGATTTTTTTTCATTTGACTTTCTTTTGTAATTTGTTAAAATCGAAAGTTAGTCAGTCGGGAGGTATTTTGGAAATTATCATAACAGTAAATAATAATTCGATCATCATAGTTAGAAAGTTCTAATCTAGTCAACGTTTTCTGTGATGCCTATGTTAATTAGGTTACGAAAATTATGTGAACGCGCAAAAAAAAAAACAGTGAGTGTGAGCATTCAAATATTTTGTTCAGTTTTGATCCTTTAAATTTTTCTTATTAAAATTAAAAATAAAATCTATTTATATAGCATAAATTTTAATTTAGGATCAGTTTTGAACATAATTTAGTTCACTTTAATTCAGATAATAAAATCTAAAATCTATATAAGAACCAAAAACTATTTTATATTAATTTGGTTGTGATGAAATAGTGTTGGTAGTCCAATATTTAAAATAAAACTGTGTAAAGTATATATAAGCTCAAATAGATGTGTTCAGTTTTACTAAAATTTGATTAATTGTTTACCAAAACATTTTCTAAATTTTAAAGCATAGCTAACAGTATTAGAGAATTTTAAGTATTATCATTTAAAATTCCAAAGTAACAAATATATTCACGTGTAAAATTATAATTTTAGATACAATTACTTCGAATTTTATTTAACTGTCGTATATATTGTGTGTATATAATTGATTCTGGATATTTGAATATTTATTCAGTTGTTGGTTTAGTTTTGATTTAATTTAACCATCAAAATGTATCAAGAAAGAATCGATTCAAACATTTATAACTATTTAGTGTGATTTTCTTTCTGTCATTTTGAATTGAATTGGTTCGACTCTATTATTTGTCCAAAGCTACTTAATACTTCAATAACAAGAAAGTTGTATATTTATATTATGCTCTTATATGAAAGTTGTGAATTAATATATGCATTTGCTAGACTCTGATGAGATACTTCTCAGTTATGCTTTAGATTTCTTACGGCTTCAAGTGACGCAAGACAGATCGTGCAAAGCACGATTTCAGACAACGACATTTGTAATTTAGATTTTGCTTCTGGATTCCAGAGGTATTGATTAAGCTTCAATTAAAAAGGGGATATTCTTAAGATTGTTACTTGTGGGCTGTGGCCGTTGACATGTGGTGTATGTAGTGCAAGACGATCTCCAAAAAAACTCTCTATTATAAAGTTTTCAAAACTCTATATTTGAAATTTTAAAGTGTTGTACTCCAAAAACAAAACTTCTAGCTAAACTTCAAAATTATTTGTATTTTATACTATAGTCCTTATATTTGGCATAACTAATTCAAATTAATAAAACTTTTCTAAATAACTAATACATATATAAAAATATTACAGAAATATTAATGATAAAATATTATACTAAAATATAAAATTATAATGAGAAATATATAATTAAATATAAATTTACAATCAAAATACCATATTAAGTTTTGTAATATTGTTGGTGTATAGTTCTAGTTTTAAAATATTTTAAATCTTATTTTGATGTTTTCTATAAAAAGAATATGCGTAAAGTTTAAAATATAAAGATAATTTTGAAATATTTATGAGATAGGATTTTTTAGGATTAAAATAATAAACAACAAAATATTTAAGAAATTATAAATATGATATGTAATGGTAAAGACTAAAATGCAAATAAAAATATGAAATTTTAAATTTGAAGTTTTGATTAGTGACACTCTATATTTGAAGTTTCATTACTCAAAACTTCAAATTTGAAGTTTTAGAGTTTCTTTTTGAAAAGCGAAAATAGAGTGTCTTTTGGAGATGCTCTAAGTAGACCAAGTGAACTTTATAATGGAAACTAAATGCTCATATGAATATAATGCATTGAAATATAGAAATCAAGGATCTCGGTCAAGCCAAGTAATAGCAAAATATATAGATATAGATCGATTCTAACGTTTTTGTGAGAAGAATTTGATTTATAATCATAATTATAGTTAGTGTGTATTTTAAAAAAAA
>JABAYD010034669.1:0-14881 GCA_014822095.1 Diplotaxis tenuifolia
CAGGAAGTCCAGACGACTTCCAGGAAGTCCAGACAACTTCCAAACAACTAACCGTCAAAACCAAATAACACAATACTAATTTTATCAGAAATATATAGGTTTTCCTATCTTAAAATATCTCATACACAATATGCACATCTTAAATGTATCCAACTAGAAAAACTATCACAACAAAGTATACCATTCTAAGTTTGTATACCAAACTATTCTTACCATTCGAAATGATTTATATAACGGTCTAACCTTCTAAACTATTTTTAATATTATTTAATAACAATTAATTATTCATTAATATTTTCTAGATTTAAATTTGAGACAAAACATGACATACTCAAAAACAATTGATAGGTAGTATTAACCATGAAAAATTCAAACCATTACTTTCAAAATTACATTAAATTAAAAATATTCCATATATATAGTAAATAATTAACAAGAAACAAAAATTTATGAAAAAAAAATATTCCACCTTCTATATTTATTAGAATATTCAAAATATCTTATATATTAAAAGAGAATCATTCTAAAAATGTATTGTAAAAATTTCTTGGATCCATGTATAACTATTTTTTGTCAAATCATTAGTTACGGTAACTATACAAGATTTTAGATACTTAAAATAAATCATATTATTACTCATTTTATGTGATAGACTTCCTCTCTAGGGGTCGGGTATGGTTTTTTTTTTCAGGTTTGGATCTTTCGGATCCTAGACATTTGAACCCAACTAGGTCATAATTAAAAAAAATAATTCGCTCTTTCGAAGCGCGGGTCGAAATTTAGTATGTATTATATTAATTTTTTGTTGGGAATTGGTAGCTAAAAATGGAAGAATTTTAATGTTAAAAATAGATTTTTTAACAAAAAACATATTTCTTATATACTAATTAAATGAAAATAATTAAATGTTAAATTTTAGATTAAATTTTAATTTTTTCAAATAATTTTTAGTCTTACTAGTTTAAATTAGAAGAAATAAAAAATACAAAATACTGATAGCCAATAAGAAAATGACAAATGTAAAATTCATTATGATAAGACTGGATAACAATGGATAACAATGATCTTTTGTAACTTCCATTGCTCATATAGGGACAACAAAAATGATCTTTTATAACTTCCAATTTCTTAACAGTAGTAAAATGATATTTAAGCCTCCATTATGAGACTATTCAACAAATAAATTTGGAAGTGAATAGTTAGGAACTTAAGAATAATTTAAATGGTTAACAAAAAAAAAAATCTGTCATTCCTATAGTAATACTTGGGAAATAAAAGCCTTTGTAGGTGTTTTGAAATCAGGATAATTTTTAATAGGGTTTTTTAATTTGCTCAAATCCCAATAAGGTTAATGTTAAGTGTAGAAGGTAAGTTGCACCTTCGGAATAAAGCATCAACAACTACATTTTCCCTATCTTGTTTGTATTTGATAACATAAAGAAATGTCTTAATGAAGTCAACCCACATGGCGTGACTCTTAAGTTTTTGTTTCCCTTTCACGTGTTTGAGAGAGTCATGACCAGTGTGAATAACAAACTTCTTAGGCCAGAAGTAGTGTTGCCATGTTTGGAGAACTCTCACTAAGGCAGACAACTCTTTGTAATATGCTGGATATTTTAGAGTGGTTTCACCAAGCTTTTGTAGAAAGGTTTAAGAAAATTTATTTGCCTACATATGTTACCAAAGTATGCTTACTTTTTCTTGCACACATCCGTTTACAACTCCAAAGTTAAGCGTGTTTGATCTGGAGTAGTGTGGGTGAATTGTAACATCCTGATTTCTGATATATGTGAATTTTTTTTGAGAAAACTGATTTGGCTACTTATGTCACCAATGCGCGCTTACAATTTCGAGCACACATCCATTTAGAACTCGTGCGTTAAGCGTTCTTATGCTGGAGTAATGGAAAGATGAATGACCTATCTAGAAGTTATCTGTGAAAATATCATCGTATCAAGAAACGATCTTGTCTAAAAGTCGTAAAACGGTTTTTATCGCAAAAACGGTCCCGAGAGACATAAATCATGATAAAAGTGTATCTACGGTTTAGGCAAAGTCTAAACCAAAGATGCGATGACGGTTCGCTCATTTACTCGCAAACCGAAGATAAATGTCAAGTTTGAAGATAAATAGAAGATTTCCGAAGATAAATGGAAAGATCGAGATAAATGGAAGATTTCCGATGGATACGGATCTTAATGCTATTTTAGACTTGGTCATTCTAGAATAGAACTCTAGACATTTCATGCTTGATAAGTGTTTGATGAAATGTCTAAACCAAATTGATATTTCTCTTTGCTTGCTTAACCAAAGATATTTGATATTAGGAAAACTTAGATGGTTAATAGACTTATCCTTAATGTTTGCTTGCTTGAATTAAACCAAAGACATTTGATCTTTGATGACTGAAAGCAAGTGAGCTTTTATCTTGACAAAAAACTAATTTAATGATTGGTCTAGACCTGTAGAACTTGGTTTTTTGCTTGAGTTAACATTCTAGTTTGGATCTTGATCACCCAAAGTCAATACCCTTTCCTATGGGTTCTCTTATCTGTATTGATTGAAAGTTTTAATTGCTTATGTTGTCTTGTTCTTGTTACTTGAAACATTCATATCACAAACTGATTGCACTTAGATTAAGTTGATGTCTTCCACCCTCTTTGCTTAGAATCACTTAGGATTGGATTGACAATCTTAAATACTACTTTGATTTGATGTGATAGTATTAGGAAAAATCCATATCAATCTTATGTTCTCCATGCTGATCAAATGTCTGACCAAGTATAATAAAGGCTGCATCATGAGTGATTTTTGTTTTCTCTCTGTCCATTATCTCTCTGATCAAATCATTAAAGCTTTTAAAAAACTCTTTATATTGTGTTTTGACCACTCTCCTAGCTGCTTCATAGTTGGTCTTCAAATCCTTCAGGTTGAGGCTAGTCAGGATCACACCAGTTTTATGCAAATAGGAAGAAATTGTACCTTTGGTCAGAAGTAAGTTTTTTACGACATGTTATTCTAAGGGAGGTGTATTTGCTGAACCTGAGAAGATTAGTGTTACGATACAGTGACAATAACCAAAATCTCTTTGATATATTGTGTTTTTGACACATTATATGTATATCTTACTAATGGTTTTCAAGGTTTTATAGAGTTATTTTAGTCTTTTTAAGTCATTACAGGTCTCAAAGTCTAAGAAGTGAGAAGAATGATTGTGTGGAGGGAAAAAAGGAAGAAAGTTCCTGATTTGAAGGTTTTCATAACCGGAACAATCAGACAGACTATTCTCGTATGAGCGGAGCAACCCTAAGGCCTGTTCACCGATATTTATGGAAACAAAGATTTTATTTTGAGATTTTCCCTAGTTCGCCCTACTATTCCTCTGTATATATATATATATATATATATATTATTTTCCTCATTAATTTATCTTAGGTTTTATGCAAGAAACCGAGAGAGATTTAGATTTGGTGATTTGCTACTTGTAAGGGAGACAGCTTCATCTACCTTCTTAGAGAAGATTATCTGGAACCCGCTTATTTCTATTATCTATTACATGGAGTATTATTCAGAATCCATGCTTTCGTACTCTTGTGTAATGTCTGAGTAGTCACCTAGTTAGTTTAGGATTCTAGGGTGTTGGAGCTGTGAGCTAAGCATAAATAAGTCATCCTAAGATTGTCTACATTCATATCTATTCCTACTGCTTGAATTGAACTGATCACTAAGTGCATGAGTTAGGTTAATCTATTCGCTAACCATGTATTAGATAACTTGATATGATTTGAATGAGCTTTGCATCCCTAATCAGTGAAAGTAAATATTATGGTATATTGTGAACACATCGGACTCGATCTCTTAAAGCTTGATATCGTGTCTTGATCCAAACGAGAGTTAGGTATCAAGAATGATTTGCAAAGTGATCAACACCACTACAGTGGATTGAGCTATACCGAGTGATCCGAGTTTAGGCTTGCTAATAACGGACTTGAATAATTGCTTGACTTGCGTAATCCATTACCTGAAGAAGAAACCTTAGACTAGCGCCTTAATCAAATTAAAAACAACCTCACCTTGTTACTCGTTCTTTACGCTACTTTTAAGATTTTAAAACCACAATTTTCTTTAGCTTAATATCGACCTCATAGAAGTAAAGCGTGGACTGGTGGTCTCTGGGAAAATTACTGCAGATAGCGACATAATGATGGGTTCTAAGGAGTGCAGTGCAGTCCTCCAAAACAAAAAAGTAAAGAAGTTGGATGATCTCGAAAAGGTTTTCCTCTCATTTCAGATTGGGAAAACAATGTTCACTTGCTCATTCTGTGATCTGGGTTCACGCATAAACCTCATGCCCTATTCAGTCGCAAAACGTTTGGGATTAACCAATTTTAAACCATCTAGGATCTCATTGGTGTTCACAGACAGGTTAGTCAAAGTTCCAATAGGAATCCTAGAAGACCTACAAGTTAAGATCGGAAACACCGCTGTTCCAGCTGATTTTGTTGTTCTAGAACTCGAGGAAGAACCAAAGGATCCGCTCATCTTGGGCCGACCTTTCCTATGCACAGCTGTTGCAATAACCGATGTGCGTCATGGGATAATTGATCTCCAACTAGGAGACATCATGATGAAGTTTAAGATGGACACGCTCCTCAAAAGACCTATACTAGATGGCCAAAAATTCACGGTTGATGATGAGGATGACGCTTTGATTCCTCACGAAGGGATGACTGAAGAGATCCTAGGTGATGACCCTCAAGAAGTAGCTTTGATGAGGACCGATTCTGAACAGAACACATGCAACGTAGGCGCTGATGGTTATGAGAAGATGCTAGATTCAAGTAAGAGCATGGAGAGGATGGTTGCTGTTCTAAGTCTAGGGGAGAAAAGCAATCAGATTCAACCAGAGGGAGCAGCCACTCCCCAAAGAGGGAATAGCCAGACCAGCCTGCTCGACGGTTCATGGAACGAGCTCAAGGATCCAAAGATCGAATTAAAGTCCCTACCAGCGGACTCAAGTATACGTTTCTTGGCCCTAATTCCACATATCTTGTCATTGTGAACTCTGAACTTAATAAAGTGGAAACTACTAAACTCTTGTGTGAATTAAGAAATTACCGCATGACACTAGGATATTCATTAGATGTTATTCCCGACATTTCACCCGATTTATGCATGCATAGAATACATCTAGAAGATGAATCAATGACTTCTGTAGAGAATCAGAAGAGGCTAAACCTGAATCTAAAAGTTGTTGTAAAGAAAGAGATAATGAAACTTCTAGAAGCTGGTGTAATCTATGCAACTTCCGATAGTAAGTGGGCTAGTCTTGTTCATGTAGTCCCTAAGAAAGGTGAAATCATTGTGATAGCAAATGAAAGGAATGAATTGATACCTATAAGTACAGTTACCGGCCATCGCATGTGCATTGATTTCTGAAAATTAAATGATGCTACTCGCAAGGAATGTTGGGGTCAAAAATCGGTCACGATAGAATCAAAGACAAAAATCCTCCGAAAACATCTCCACAAAGTCATCCCAGTCTCCGAGAGAAGAAACGATAAACCCACAAAGGGCAAGTAACCATACAACGAGTCCCAGACACGACACACTGGTAGCCAATTTACGATCCACACCTTGCGTGCATGGGTTGCCAATTGGCGATCCATACTTTGATCACACAGGTCGCCAATTTGCGACCCGCACTCTTTGGGTACGGGTCACCAATTGGCGACCCACTCCTTGTGTGCACGGGTTGCCAAATGGCAATGCACCTTGCATGAACGGGTCGCCAATTGGCAACCCATGCCCTGCGTACACGGGTTGCCAATTGGCAACCATGGTCACACAGTCGCTAATTGGCGACCCGTACCTTGCCCGCACGGGTCACCAATTGGGGCCTCACGCCTTGCATGCACGGGTCGCCAATTGGAGACCCGCACTTCACATGTGTGGGTCACCAATTGGCGACCCATTCCTCACATACGCGGGTCGCCAATTGGCAACCCACACCTCATGTGTACTGTTTGCCAATTGGCGACCTGCTCTCTGCATACGGGGGTCACCAATTAGCGACCCGCATTCAGCAAGTACGGGTCACCAACTGGCGACCCAGACCTTCGGATCAGGGGTCGCCATTGGAGACCTCTCCTTTCCTGAATAAGCGCAGAAATGACTTAGTCTCATCCTCCTGGATCCCTGATTCGGGCCATGACCTTGCCGCCTCTTATTTCATATCGATCCAGGATACCGTTGGAGTTTTACAACAAGAACCACGGGAAACTCGGTTGTTCGAACAACTAGCTAAGTCAATCAATGACAACGGTCCGGTAAGCACTAAACCATGAAAATTATATGAGTAGGTTGATCCTTCTCTTGAACTGACGTTGTATCGATGTTTTTCTTTCAGGGGAATCGTGAAAATGTCTAAGTCGGGAGAACAGCCCAGAGGGCTTACCAACTGGCCAAAGTCCCACTTGCGATCCCATAAAAATCAGGCCCAAAGATGCTATGACGGTCAATATTTATTCGCATGGGAAGATAAATGTCAAAGCTCGAAGATAAATGTAAAATTCCACGGATTAATGCGAAGATCGGCGATAGAAAAAGGAATATTCCCAAGAAGATAAATCCGACCGAGGGCAGAAAAGGAAAAGCAAAACCACCTTAGAAGGGAGTATATAAGGATGCTAGAGATGAATGAGGGACTCTTTCGAAGCATACACGGTAAACTTAGGGTAATATGCATTCTTATTCTCGTTTCTTTTTGTTATCGTGCTGCGTATCGATTAGGTTTTCATAGTCAGGTTGCTAGAACTAAGAATCATGCTGACAGCTCTTATAGACGAGGCTCATCACCTTTTTCAGGTTTTCCAAGATATCCTAGGAAAGTTAGGGTTTTCCGACTTCCTAAAGTTTACAAGAATCGACAGAGAAAATTTCGGTTCCCACAGTTTGGCGGTAGAAGGAGGGGAATCACACGGATTAATCTTTCTCGCAACCTAAGAACGCCCAATCAAACATGTAAGTTGAAGACCTCAACAACCAACAAACGCGCGACGGAAACAACATCAACGCCAACGTTGAAAACATTCCAACAGCGAACATGTCGATTTCTCTTGCTAAGTTGATTGAAACCCTAACAGCGAGAACCAGGATCCGCGGAAGAAGACTCCATTTCACAACTCTCTTGGATCGGTCCTAAAACGCGCAGGGAAAGTCATCAGAACATGATTCTGACAAGGTTACCCTCGCACCAACACGGAAAAAGCCGAATGATCTTTCTCTTTTGGAAAAAGAAAAGGAAGAAGAGGAAATCAAACGAATCAACATAGATTCCGGTAGTCAATACCAACCCACTTGACAAAGACGTGGACGTGCATCCACGTCGCACAAGGAACCGTGCGACACAGGAGGATTCCCAGTTTGACAATCCTATGTCTAAAGAAAAGGAGGCAACCTTCTGGGACGAGCAGAAAGAGACGACTGTGGAACATACTCGGAGCACCCCTAGAGAATGCCGAGGTCGGAAAAATGCTAGCAAAGACTCCAAGATTCATGACCTTCGCGATCATCTCAGGAAAACGATTGTGGAAGTTAGAACGGTGAAATCCCAGATTCATCACTCTACTAGCTCCGCGTCCGACATTGATCGATTGCTCGAGGAGGCTCGAAAGACTCCCTTCACATCTTGCATCAACAACACCGGGGTATCAGACCCCATAAAAATCAAAGTACCTACGTACAACGGCATGACCGGTCCCAAAGCCCACTTGCAAGCCTTTGAGATCAGGGTGGGGAGGGCCAAATTCAAGGACAATGAAAGAGACTTCGGCCAATGCCGCCTCTTTGCTGAACACCTCGATGGAGCAGCTCTCGAGTGGTTCTCCTGCCGTAGGCAAACCTCTATCGGAAGCTTTTGCCAACTCACTTCGGAGTTTCTCAAACAATACTCGATGTTCATAAACCGAGAAACTTCCGACATCGACCTCTGGAGCTTGTCCTAAAAGGAAGACAAATCCCTCCGCAACTTCGTTAATCGATTCAAGATCGTTATGTCAAGAGTCAGCGGGATCAGAAATAAGGTGGCAATCGACGCGTTTTGAAAGACACTTTGGTACAAGTCGATGTTTAGGAAGTGGATAACTTTTGAAAAGCCGCAAACAATCCAGGACGCGCTCCACAAAGCCATATACTACATAATCATCAAGGAGGAGACAAAAGTCTAGTCGCAAAAAAATAAGATGGCCAAGACATCCTCGAAAGATCCAACGTCATACCAGAAGCAGAAGAAAAACTCTCGTAACGACGAGAATGTTCATCACGAGGAAGGGGAGAATCAAGGAGCACATAACTACGCTAGCAAATACGTGGACCCGTAATTCGAACTACGACGAAAACACCTACTGCAACTTTCACCAAACTCGCGGTCACTCGACCATTAACTGCAAGGTTCTTGGGGCGAGACTGGCCGCAAAGTTACTTGCAGGAGAACTCTCAGAAGTCTCCAGCGTGAAAGACCTCATATACGACTCCGACTGTCCCCCCCCAAGAGATTATAAAATGCCTCAAGAAAAAAACTCATCTCAAGGGAACCAGTCAGGTGAGAAGCGCGGAAGAAGGCATGACAATAAGAGCAACGATAATAATTGTCGCAGAATGAGCATGATTATCGGGGGTTCACAATACTGGAGCGACACAGCTTCGTTGATCAAATCCTACGTAAGGAAATCTCAGACAGCGCAAACTGGCCAACGCCACCCTGTAGTATCCCGAGCAACGCAATCACCTCTGAGGATTCAGAAGCCACCGGAATCAACCAGCCCCCCTTTGACCCGCTCGTCATCGACTTAGTGATATGAGACCTCGAGGTTGCTAGAAGTTATCATTTACATGGATAGTACGGTAAATGCCGTCTTCCGCGCGATACTCTCCAAAGGATGAACATCGAGCTGGGCGAGGTCGAGCCATCGACAAGACCATTGACTGGTTTCTCAGGCACGGTGTTGATTACGCTCGGATCAATCAAGCTACCAGTTGCAACGAAAGAGATCACCAAGATCGTTGACTTCGCAGTAGTTGACCACCCGACCATTTACAATGTGATCATAGGCACGCCTTGGATAAATTCCATGAAGGCAGTCCCCTCGACATATCACATCGGCATCAAGTTTCCGACTCCTTTCGGGATACCTGCGATCTGAGGATGCCAGAAACAGTCAAAACGCTATTTCCTGGCCGAGCAAAAGCTGAGGCAGATCACGACCACCGCAATGGTGAAGCCCAAATGAGCAAAGACCACTCAGCTATCAACTGAAAATGTCTCCGAATCATCAACCCAAGCAACAACTTTAGATAAAGAAGGCCAAAAGGCATCCAATCGTGCAATAGTCCCTGCGACTAAAGCGATCGATGCAACTATGACTGAGTAAATACACTCGTCGCCACCCTGCGACTAAAGCGATCGACGCAACTACGGCTGAGAAAAAACAGTCGTCCCCAAAAACAGAACTAAGAGATGGCTTGACCCTCGAAAGAGGTGCGTAGGCAGCTCGTCTAAATGACGAGTTCAGCTATCCCCCTCTTTCAAAAGAGAGGGGGGAGGGAGTGGGTTCATATGCGTATACTCGTATACTCCCATGTTTTAAATAGCCACCTTGTAGTCGATATTTTTAAAACTTTTCCCGATAAATAAGAAAACGTAAATCACGTAGGTTTTTTTGTCGCATGGACATCTAAACCATCCAAACACAGACTAAACATCTTCGGAATGAATACGCCATCGTAAACACCCCTTGACAGAGGAACCATCAACCTTGTCCTCGAAGAGGTCGGACGTCAACTAACAAACATTCCATTACACAACCATATACTTTCGGAACATAATGCGAGACGTCGCATAAAACCTCCAAAAATGTAAACTAAAATAAAATAATAATATGGTCCGTCCGTGACTGCAAACCATAGGCGGGCACTCACCCTTACAACTCGCTCATCGTTTGGCCCCGATGAGTACATCAGCTGTCTTAAGCAAACACACATAACTTTTCTCACGAAGTGTTCTCATACATCCGACTAGGATAATAGCACACTATAAAAGAAATCTAAAATTTTTGTTCATCAATTTCGGGAGACATAAAAATTATCCTCAAAGAGATGCTCGATCCCAACCAAACAAGTCGTATAAGCCAAGAACATATCACGGACTTTAAAACGGTACAAAATCAGGTTGAAATCGCAAACACGCAAAACGAAAGCCGATTAATTATCGCACATCCTTAACCAAGAGTAAACCTAGGTATTTCCCTAAACCCAGCACACTGGTCTTTAACGTCTCAAGGAATGAATATTGAAAGATACGAGATCCTGAAAGCATGTCTCTTTGTTCACCTCTAAACCCTTGCAAAAAATTTCCGCACATCCTGATTGAGCAATGAATAGAACGATCTACAAAAGAGTTAGGTTATGAGACGACAACTCATATGCTTCTCTCTACAACGAATATAGTTAAGAACTCATGAAAATTCTTCCAAATTAAAACATAAGTTTGATAAAAGCCGCCAAGCGGCATAGGATTCAAAGCCACATACGGCCAGTCTCGATAATTAGAAATGACCACATACGGCCTTAGCATAAACAAAATGGCCACACACGGCCCAACACAACTAAGCATAAAAACAGCCACAATTGGTCACAAATAATCCAGAAACTTGGAAACAGAACCAAGATTCTTCAAGGATCCAATTCGAAGCTCCCCGATAGCGAACCAGTGAACGTACCCACGGGTTGAGTTACCTCGACTTCCTCATCAGCAAACTCAGTCGCGGTCTCCACCATATCCGGGGAAACAGGGATGGGATCCCACTATCCCAACGCCCTTTCCTCGAGAGGAGGGATCAGATCCTCGAAACCCTCATATCACTCTTTGAATCCAGTCATTGTGTCCATCTCGGTCTGGAAATCATAATCGCCGGCCATTGCCCGAAAGAAGGCACGGGCGGCTCCAAGACACTCTCAGTAATCACCCACAAGATCATGGGTCTCTCTAAGCTTCCCATACACATCCCTGAACTGAACAGCTTGACCCTCCATCACCGAAGCAACCATGCAGTTCCCTCGCCTCTCCGCTTGACGAAGAGCCTTAGCAATCTTCCTCTCATGCTCTTTAATATACCATGGATTTGACCCTCTTTTAGCCATGGTATATAAGTGTTTTAATACCTAACTATTTTGTTTTAGAGTCTTTTTAGAGTATTTACATGCCCATGTGCTTGTATGGAGAAAATGACGATTTTGGGACGTTTTGGAGATCGTAAGGAAACTTCACCAGAGATAGAGAATCGACCAAAGCCTTCCAAGTTAAATCGATCGACACACGCTAATAAATAACGATCGATGCTCAAGTATGGCCTTCGATCGTCAAAAGTGCCATCCGACACTTAATGGCGAATTATAAGATTTCAAGTTCTACACAAAGTCCCATTAATTACAACATTAGTCTCAGGCCACCTTTTAGGCTATATAATTAGGGTTTTGCACTATTTTAGAGGTAGACTTCCCTGGAGAACGTCTAGACATAGTTTGGAGAAGAGCAATTTAACTACCACTGAAGAAGAGCTTATGAATTCATAGAGATAGACCTGAGACTATAAAACAGAGAAGATCTTGAACTCCTTTGATTTTAATACTCTTATTTCCTTTGTTTCTCAATTCAAATAACTTTTATTCATACCATTATGAATTTGTCTCTTATGAATATGTCTGAGTAATTCTTATTTGTTAAATTTAGGTTTCTCATAAAAGATTGAAATATGTGTTAACAACAAGGTTGTTCCTAGGATGCTTTAATTAGTTCTTCAACCTAGTTATGTTTAATGCTAAATGAATGATTGATCACCTTTAATTTAAATCTAAGGACTAATTGAGTAAAATGATAGTTCCCCTCAATACCCGAATTAAGACTAGTTGATCTAACTAACTAGATCCACACGAAAGTTGGTCTAGTAAGTTAGAGAACAATAATAAAGCTTGCTGGAAGAAATACCGACTGGCACGACGACAGTCGTAACGATCGACCTTTTGAAAGGTGCATCGATCAATGTTCTTGTGGACATATCGATCGACACTTTAACATACGAAAGTTGAGATCCGAGATCTAGAAAAAGGAAACCTCATTGGTTAGAGAACAATAATAACCAGACCGTAAAGCTTGCTGGAAGAAATACCAATCGGCACGACGACAGTCCGATCGACATTTTGAAAGGTGTATCGATCAATTTTCTTGTGGACATATCGATCGACACTTTCTCGCGATTAACATACGAAAGTTGAGATCCGAGATCTAGACAAAGGAAATCTCATTGGTTTCACCAAATCATTTGAGATTATGAACAATTAAAATCCTAAAGTCCCATTATAATCACATATCTTCATACATGAGATAATACCTAAGTCTAGCTACCTTCCCAAATGAAAACAACCTTAAAACAATCTATGAACAATTTAATTGTTCACCTCACTCATTTACTGTTTTTAATCATTAAATCTCACCAAGTCTAACCTTCATTCAATACTGAAATCTATTGAGTAATCTTAGAATTTCCGTTGATTAGATCCTCAAGTACTACGACTGAACCTCTTATTTAAAAGAGTAAAGTCACTATTTGAGATAATTTGAGTGATAACAAATTTGGCGCCATTTCCGGGGACCCTTTCTTATTATCATTAGTTTTAGCATAGTTTTTAGTTTAGACTTTTTACTTTAAATGGAGAACACGATATTCGGCCGAGCATCGACCGACACAGGTAACACAATATCGAGCATCGCAAACATGATGGAATCGGGCGACACGTCGGACGGAAAATCGACCGTCATTCATCATGATACATCAATGAATAACCTCTCGCCGGAAGCATGTAAGTTTCCTCTTACCAAACTTGCTAATAAGGAAGTAGTTCAGATTGAACCAATAGGTCAATTAGGTAAAGCAGTTAGCCAAAATAAACAGGAAACTAAAATTCCTGAAACTACTTATTCCACCTCGAATAAAGGTGATTTATTTAATTTGCCTTTACAAAACTACTTAAATCCTGGTAGGACCTATTCCAATAGATCAGCTATTAAAATACCAGAAGACGATACCAAAGAACTTAAGCGTAACTCTGACTACTACATCATGGTATGTCGTAAACCTTTCCGTGGGACGCTCTCAGAGCACCCACAAGATCACATTGAACACCTGGAAAGCATAGTGCTAAATGAACACAACCGCTGTAAACTCTTTCTATTCTCTCTAGAAGGAGAAGCAAGGAGATGGCTGAATCAAGAACCAGCAGGATCCCTCACTTGTAGGAGGGAGATTCGAAATGTTTTCCTTAAACACTTTTTCAATGATGAGAGCTACTGGGACGTAAGGAAGAAAATTCCCACCTTCCGAGAATCCCCAAAAGATTAATTCTGAGCTGCTTCGAAAAGATTCAAGAGCTATCAGATTGACTGTCCCCATCATGGTTATCTAAAACCACAATTTAAAAAAAAAATTCTATAGAGTAGTCAGTCTGCATTACCAAACCACGCTTGACACCGCAAGCGAAGGGAACTTCGTCACCAGAAATCCCGAAGAAGCAAGAAGGCTCATTGAAAATGTGGCAGCAGCTAGATCTTATGGGATGATGAACGAGGAAAAATAAAGAGAAGTAAACTCGATTTTCAGGTCCGATTTAACCGAGATTAAAGAATCTTTAAACTTCCTCTACTCCCATCTAACGATACGGGATCAATCTGAAATGTCTCGAATCGAACATCTAAATCCTCATCAAGATCCGATCATCGATAGTTTTACCCAACTCTATGAGAACATTGTGGGATCACTAAAAAGACGAGAGAAATCCAGTCTGAATCAAGCCCTCATAGGTAATCGTAGGTTGACAGGTGATATCGACAGAAAGATGGACACAACTTATGGTGAGTTGATGAAGAAAATTGATGGTATCAGCGACCACCTCAAGAGATTGGAAAGCCAAATGGCCTAAAACGCTATTGCCATCAAAAGAGAAACAAGATGCCTTCCAGGCAGGACTGAATCAAACCCAAAGCGTCAAGTCAATGTTGTTCTGCTGAAGTGGAAAACGCTTGGATACGAACGCAGATGGATACCCTGGCGCTGCAAAATCAACCAACATCGATAATACGAGCAAAGATGACTCTCACCCCATCCTTATCATTGATCCTGAAGTAGACCTTGAATCTCCCAGCGAGAAAGAAAAATTGAGCACTGAAAACGCTGAAAAAACAGTGATAGATGTGGATGAAGAGAAGTGCGATTCAGAGGAAGAAATTGAAATCAATCAACAAAAGGAAACACGCAATCGATCGATCCTCGGTAGAGAAAATCGATCGACGTTTTGAGAACAATATCGATCGTCACCAAGCTAATAACGAACCGTATGTCGAGAAAGTTTATCAAACTTTACCCCCTTTTGCTCCAGAAAAATCACAGTCTAGAAAGGAGCGGGAAAGAGCCATCTGTCTGAAAATAATAGACGGGATTAATGTACAAGTCTCTCTTAGAGACGCATTACTTTTGGCCCCAACCCTTTAAAAATGTGTAAAGAGTACAACATCTGTAAACCCTAGTGGTTCGGAGCAAGATGTGATGAAGATGGTTTCAGGAGAAGTCAACGCCATTGATGTTAGGAGTTTTCAAGGCTCCTAAATCAAATGTTGTAGTATAAATGATTGTCGAACCAGTTCTGAGGGATTTAAAAGCAATGAGAATGCAAGTACTAACTTAATCTAAGTGCGATCGAATGTTTGATTGGTTTTTAAGTTTAACTAAATCTAGAATGTAAATAAAAGATATGACTTGACAATGAAGATAAA
>JABAYD010034671.1:0-12034 GCA_014822095.1 Diplotaxis tenuifolia
ATTGTAAATTTGTAGTAATATTTAAAAAAGTTTCTTTAGTCTAGTGGTTGATGTGTCCGTTTTAAAGAGTGGTTAGGCACGGATTCGAGTCCTGGTATTTTCATATTTTTTTAGAAAAATTAATTCTATCAAAACGACGTCGTTTCATCATTTTAACGGTTGACTAACTTCTGTTACGGTTAATATAGATTTAGGCACGTATTAAAATATTCAGATAGTATTTTTGAATGATAACTTAGTTTAGGTCGTATTTGGCACTAGCTATTAGTTCGGATTGTATTTGGCACCATTGAAATTATTTTGGTAGAAATAAGCACTTTTCCCCAAGCTGAATAACCCCTTTATAAAGCCTAGTTTTGTAGCTTTGTGAAATCAGCAGGGTTAGCGGTTTATATAAAAGGGTCTACCAATTCTAAACACTAAGTCTGTATCTTGCGCGCGGCTCGTCGTCTCCGGTCATCGTGATTCATCGTGGTAACTTCAATACGACATCCCGCGACTGAGTCTGTTGTATTTATATGCACCGTACCTGGAAAGCTCTCTACTTCCACTTTCCTCCTGCATGAGCCTCGGCCATGGAGATCTCGCCTACCACAACAACCGTCTACTTAGCTTACTCAACGTCTGCACAAAAGCTCCTACCTTTACAAGAACCAAAGCTCTCCACGCACTCTCCATCACGTTATGGAACACCCTTCATCAGCCCGTTTATATATGCAATAACATCATCACCCTTTACGCAAAGCTTGGCAAAGTTTCATGTGCAGTCAATGTGTTCGATAGAATGCCTGAGAGAAACACAGCTTCCTACAACACGGTCATTAGTGTGTATAGCAAATCCGGGCACGCGGAGAAAGCTTTTGGGATATTCTCTGATATGAGAGAGTTTGGGTATTTGCCGAATCAGCGAACAGTTAGTGGCTTACTGTCTTGTCCTTCGTTCGACGTTCATGCTGGAACTCAGTTGCACGGTTTGAGCTTGAAGCATGGCTTATTTACGGCAGATACATACGTAGGTACTGAGTTGTTGTGTTTATATGGAAGGTTTGAGTTATTGGAAATGGCGGAACAGGTGTTTGTAGATATGCCATTGAAGAGCTTGGTGACATGGAACCACATGATGTCTTTGTTGGGACGTCGCGGTTTTCTTAAAGATTGCATGTCTCTCTTCCGTGAGCTTGTTGGGACAGGGGAGTGTTTATCTGAAAGCTCTTTCTTGGGTGTGTTTTCGAGTGTCTCTTGTGAAAATGATTTGGAAGCTAGCAGACAATTGCATTCCTCAGCTATGAAAAGAGGGTTGGATTGTGATACTTCCATCGTTAACTCTCTTATCAGCGCATATGGAAAATGTGGCAACACAGATATGGCAGAGAGAGTGTTTGAGGAGGCAGTTTCACGGGATGTAGTGTCATGGAACGCTATAATTGGTGCAGTTGCCAAAAGCGAAAACCCGTTAAAAGCACTCAAACTCTTTGTAAGTATGCCAGAGCATAACCAAGGTACATACGTTAGTGTTCTTACTGCCTCTTCTCATACGCAGGCGTTGAGTTTCGGATGCCAGATTCATGGCACACTGATCAAGAATGGCTGTGACTCTGATATGTACTTGGGGAATGCGTTGATAGATTTCTATGCTAAATGTGGCAGTCTGGAAGATTCACGCCTATGCTTCGATTCTATACGTGATAACAACGTTGTTTGTTGGAATACACTGCTTTGGGGTTATGCCAATCAAGATGATCCCGTTTGTCTCTCACTGTTTCTCCAAATGCTTCAAATGGGGTTCAGACCAACTGAATATACCCTCTCGACAGCTCTCAAGCCTTGTTGTGTCATAGAGTTACAACAGCTGCACTCTGTTATCGTAAGAATGGGCTACGAGGATAATGACTATGTCCTAAGCTCTCTTATGAGATCCTACGCCAAGAATCATCTGATGAATGATGCTCTTCTTCTCTTGGATTGGTCTAGCGAGGCTTCTTCTGTAGTCCCAATGAACATTGCCGCTGGAATATATAGCAGAACAGGCCAGTACCATGAATCGGTGAAGCTGATTTCGACACTAGAACAACCAGACATTGTATCTTGGAACATTGCAGTTGCGGCTTGCTCTCGTTCTGATGACCACGGAGAGGTTACCAAAATTTTCAAACACATGCTTCAAGCTAACATCCGCCCTGATAATTTCACATACGTTAGTATCTTAAGCATCTGCTCTAAGTCCTGCGACTTGACGCTTGGAAGTTCTATCCATGGCCTAATCACAAAAACAGATTTCAGCTCTGCCGACACATTTGTCTGCAACGTATTGATTGACATGTATGGGAAATGCGGAAGCGTTACGAGTGCAGTCAAAGTCTTTGAAGAAACAAGAGAGAAGAACATCATTACATGGACGGCACTGATCTCGTCTCTTGGCATTCATGGATATGGACATGAGGCATTTGAAAAGTTTAAAGAAATGGTATCTGTGGGTTTTAAGCCAGACCGTGTCTCTTTCATCTCTATGCTAACTGGTTGCAGGCATAGTGGTATGGTAAAAAAAGGAATGGAGTTGTTTTGGAAAATGAAGGATTATGGAGTTGAACAAGATATGGATCATTATCGTTGCGCCGTTGATCTTTTGGCAAGAAACGGTCACCTGAAGGAAGCTGAGGAAATGATTTCTAGAATGCCTTTCCCTGCAGATGCTACTGTATGGCGTACTTTTCTTGATGGTTGTAATAGATTTGCAGAAGAACAGAGAAGCACTCTCAATTTCATCTCTGCAGAGTAGTTAAAGAAGATAAAATCGCCAGAGAATTCGGTTTTATTCCCTCTTGTAGTTCCTCCTACAGTTCATATGTTGTGTATGGTGAATGAATGAAAAAAGACTTCAAAGTTTATCTAATCACAAGTTCAGAGAAATAGTACAGAAGGTGGACTCTCTCTCTTAGAAGCAAACACAATCCAAACTTCGATCAGTCACATTACTTATAAAACGATGCTTTTCTGTATGGTAAAAATACTTAATGGTTAAATCAGCCTGCAGCTTGGAAATCTCCAAAGTCATCATCTGGTGCATCTTCAACCCCTGTTTCTTTAGCTTCTTGGGTTTCTTTCTTCTCTGCTTCTTCTCGCTCTGTATCTAGATCTTGTTGTTCAGATGATCTTCGGAGGCTGAGGCTTGGTGGGGACTTCTGAGGGGACTTTTGAGCGGTTGCGGCAGGAGAAAGTGGCCCAGGAGGTGGAGGAGGAGGGATAATTGAAGGAATGGTGGTTTCTATTGACTTGCCCTTATCCTCCAACTTGAGATTGGTCAGACTCTTCTCTACCAACTTAGACTTTGTGTCTTTTTCGCTCATCTGTTTCAATCATTACAGTGTGAAAAACAAGAAACTTGCAGAAATTGTATATACGCAATAACTGTAACTCTTACATTTTTTAGTTGGATAACGATGGTTTCTCCTTCCTTTAAGCTGTAATCGACAGATGAAGTGTTCTGAAAGTGTTGTTCCATTTCCTCAGCTGTTTTCTTCTTGTTCAAGTACCTTTATTTAGCAAAGAGAGTAAGATTCTTTGCTTAATTAATGTCTCAATCAAAAGAAGAATTAGAGATTTGGAAGTGGAATGTTACTTCATGTGGTCATGTAGCGCTGCTTGGAAATCATAAGCCTCAGTTCTCTCCCTGAATCCAAGTCCAATAAAAGCATGTCTAACTCGACCACCTGCAATGTTTCAAATAAGTATACTCAAAAACAATTATGACAGCTTTACACTTAGGCATATATATATATGGCAAGTACCTATGTTTTCTTCAACACGGAGAACAAAGTATCTAGAAGACAAAATAGAGCTTTCGCGTTAGACTAGTTGCACATCATGAGAAGACCAAGAAGCTAAAGAAACGGTTCACTGTTTTGTTACCTGCTACTGTCGATTACAGCTTCTACGGGATGAAGTTCACCATCTCGCAGAAAGGCCTGGGCGTAAAGTTCTCCTGTGGTTTTATCTACAAGTTTGATAATGCACTCTTCTCCTTTGCTCACCACTTTCAATGCTCCTTCCCATGCCCATTTGTTCACGTCCCACTCATCTGCTCTGCAGGGATCAATTATATACAAGGAAGGTTTCAGCAAATGTCTTTCTTATCTCCCACAGATAACTGGATTAATCTTTGGCCTAAGAAGCCAAGTAAAAACAAATCTAAGTAACTCGATTGATACAAATTGTGGCTAAGCAGCCATTCCTACTGACTTCAGGAGCTGGTTAAATAAGTCTGTTCAAAGTTATTGATTACTAGCAAAGCAGCAGGAAAAAATGGTTCTCACTAACTACAGATACGACATTATCTGATCATGAAGGTAAGAAAGAACCTGTAGGAAGCTGCACTTTTCCTTGGAGGTATCTGCATACACACAAGACGAAAACGAGCTTAATTGCCGTAAAATTCCCGCAAAGTATCAAAAACAGTAGAAAACATAAACAGTACGATAAAACGAGTCCATCAAGCTCCAATGTCAAAGAACATGTAATTTATGTAACAATGATCCAAAACAGTTAAACATGATTGCAAAGACCCCATCAAGAAAGCGTCAAGCTTGACAGTGTACAAATTAGAATACTCTTTTTTTTTTTTTAAATCCTTGAGAATCTGTTATTCGTATATAACCCAATCAAGGCTAGAAATTTGGAATACCCATCTCATTATAAACTAATAAAGGTAAGAAATTTACCAAATAAACATAGCATTCAGGCACTTGGAAGAGAGGAATCTCTATAGCTTCTCTCTCCTCGTTATCATCGACGGTCACAGGATCCGTCGACGATCTCTTCTCATCCTTAACATTAGACGACGAAGAAGCTTGATCCATCCTCAAAACCACTAAAGAAGAAAACCCAGATGACTAATCGATCAAATCCTTTAATGTTAAGTCTTTGCCCTTACTGTGATCATCACAATCTCACGAGTCAAGAAGACGAAGAAACGCAGAGGATCCCCGTTAGGTGTAGTGTATACCACCTCCAAAACAACCCGTTCTTCTTAACTTACTTTAAATCTAGACCCTCCATTGTATTGACTTTTAAGACTCCTGATATAGACTCGACACGTGTGTATCGCCACCGCTGGGAAGTCAACATTAAGCAGTTGATAAACCAACCAAAAACACTGAGATTTCGGCGTTATGGGCCTTAAATAATGGGCTTTAAACCCTTAAATGGGCATTAGTACCATTACTTAAGTCTGATCTTACCTCTAAACAATCTGATTAAATCGAGAGCGTTCATTTTATTGGCTTTTTAGTCTCCCTACACAGACCAGACACGTGTATCATCCACCGCTGGGAAGTCAACATTAAGCAGTTGATAGACCAACCAATGAAAGAACGTTGTGATGCCTTATGGGCCTTAAATAAGCCTTAAAGAATGGGCTTTAGACACTCTATTGAGATCCATTGTATGCATTATTTTATTTTAATTATTTAATTAAGTATTTAGCACTTCGTCGTCTTGAGTAGGTGTGCGCTTCGTTGTCACCCTAATTTGCTAAACAACACTGAGACTCAAAATGGCGGCTGCGACTTCATCCATCGCTCCTTCCCTCTCATGCCCATCTGCTTCTTCTTCCTCCAAAACCCTTAAATCATCGAAAGTCTCAACCTTTGCTTTCCCCAACATCGGTTTCACCTCCTCTGCTTCAAAGTCTCTGAGGTCTCTCACCGTCTCCGGAAATGGTGTCGGGTCTTCCCTCTCCGCAAGAATGGTTGCGTCGTCTGCGGTCAGAGCACCTATGTCTCTCGACTTCGAGACGTCTGTATTCAAAAAGGAGAAAGTCTCTCTCGCTGGTCACGAAGAGGTTCTTTTCACCAATCCTCTTTCTATAAAAAGTCTAGTCTTTTGGGGTTTGTTATTTTGAATGTTGATGATGTGAATCGTTTTGTGATTGGTGATCTTTTTTGTTGTAGTACATTGTGAGAGGAGGAAGGGACTTGTTCAAGCATCTTCCTGATGCTTTCAAGGGGATTAAGCAGATTGGTGTTATTGGCTGGGGTTCTCAGGTACTTTTTTGTTTGATCTCTTATTTTTTATTGTCTGTTCTTTCCTTTATAAACTCGTTACTGGTTTGGTTGCTTACTTAATTGTCATGCTTTGATTTGTGGTTCATTACTGAGGCAAACTTAGCTATGACTTTTGTTTACTTTGGACTGTGTAGATTGTTTCTTGATTACGTCTTGTGAATTAAATTATTGGTCATGAAATTAAAATTGAAGTGTTTTCTTTTTACATTTTTTCAATATATTTATGTTGGTATGAGCAAACTGAATAGATAGTGTCTCGTGCTGATTTCTACATATGTTTGTAGGGACCTGCTCAAGCTCAGAATCTAAGGGATTCACTTGTGGAGGCAAAGTCTGACATCGTTGTTAAGGTAATCCCCAACTCATCTGTTGGCTTCATAACCTTTGTTATATTTAGATTTTATCTTTACTTTCTGCTATTATTTGAAGGCTATACCCTGACTTGGTTTTTTTTTTTTATTCCATGAAAATATAGATTGGGCTTAGAAAGGGATCTAGCTCGTTTGAGGAAGCACGTGCTGTAGGCTTCACTGAAGAAACTGGTACTTTGGGTGATATATGGGAAACTATCTCCGGCAGTGATCTTGTACTCCTTTTGATCTCTGATGCTGCTCAAGTAAGTGCATTTCAGAATCTCGAATTATCTTGAGATTTTAACCTATATATTTAAACTTTTAATGTATCTTGTTTTTTTTTGCAGGCTGACAACTATGAGAAAATATTCTCTCACATGAAGCCAAACAGTATTCTCGGTTTGTCACACGGGTTCTTACTGGGCCATTTACAGTCAATGGGACTTGACTTCCCAAAGAACATCAGCGTGGTAGCTGTTTGCCCTAAAGGAATGGGTCCATCTGTGAGAAGACTTTACGTCCAAGGCAAAGAAATCAACGGTGCTGGAATCAATGCCAGTTTTGCAGTTCATCAGGTTTTCTATCTCTCTCTTCATATATATATAGGTAAAAGCTATTTATACCTCGTGTGTTCACTCTTCTCACTATCTGTTTACAGGATGTTGACGGTAGAGCAGCTGATGTTGCTCTGGGATGGTCAGTAGCACTTGGCTCTCCTTTTACATTCGCTACTACTCTTGAACAAGAGTACAAGAGTGACATCTTTGGAGAAAGAGGTGAGTTCTATCTTTCTATATCTCAACCCCATGCTTATTTATAACTTATATTCAATCTTTTTTGTTTTGTTAAATAGGTATTCTGCTTGGTGCTGTTCACGGAATCGTTGAGTCTCTGTTCAGAAGGTACACCGACAACGGAATGAGTGAAGAGTTGGCTTACAAGAACACTGTAGAGTGCATCACAGGAACAATCTCGAGGACTATCTCCACTCAGGGAATGTTGGCTGTCTACAACTCTTTATCTGAAGAAGGCAAAAAGGATTTCGAGACTGCTTACAGCGCATCCTTCTATCCTTGTATGGAGATCCTCTATGAATGTTACGAGGATGTAGCAGCTGGTAGTGAGATCAGGAGTGTTGTCTTAGCTGGTCGTCGCTTCTATGTAATTTGCTCATCCTTGTGACATTTACACAACACGGTTTGTTGTTTCTTGTGCATGAAGTTTGATGGATTTTGTCTTTTGCTTGTAACAGGATAAGGAAGGCTTACCTGCATTCCCAATGGGAAAGATTGATCAGACAAGAATGTGGAAGGTCGGTGAACGTGTCAGGAAGGCAAGACCAGCTGGTGACTTAGGTCCGTTGTATCCCTTCACCGCTGGAGTTTACGTTGGCCTTATGATGGCTCAGGTATCTATACATGTCTTTTTGTTTTTATTCGGTTCAAATTCCGGTTTACTCATACATATATCTATGTTAGATTGAGATATTGAGGAAGAAGGGACACTCGTACTCAGAGATCATCAACGAGAGTGTGATTGAATCTGTTGACTCTCTAAACCCATTTATGCATGCTAGAGGAGTGTCCTTCATGGTGGACAACTGTTCAACCACAGCGAGACTGGGATCTAGGAAGTGGGCACCGAGGTTTGACTACAATTTGACTCAACAAGCTTTGGTGGCTGTGGACAATGGTGCACCGATCAACAAAGACTTGATCAGCAACTTCTTTGCTGATCCAGTTCATGGTGCTATCGAGGTTTGTGCACAGCTGAGGCCTACAGTGGATATCTCTGTGCCTGAAGATGCTGATTTTGTTCGACCTGAGCTGCGTCAGTCCAACTGAGTGAAGAAGGGTTGTTGAATTTGTCAGTTTCTATGAAAATGTAATCTGTGTTTTTGAAAAAAGACAGAAGAGCTTTTGGGAAGTAGGCGTGAGTGTTTTATTTGGATGGTTTGAATAAATGACGTCTCTTTGGAGTTTCCACATGTGATTGTTCTCTCTGCTTTCAATAATGATGTCTCTTGTGAGAATGTTTAGTTTGGATATAACTAAAGAAGTGTAGCTCTTCCTCTAATGATTTTAGGCACTACTCGACTCATCATCTATAACTAACTAACTAACCTCACTTTGTGAGTTCACAAGTTTTCATGTTCTCTTTTTTCTCTTTGCTTAAATAGAAACTTTCTTTTTTTTAGAAATCTCTGTGTTTTACTTCAAATTATCATCAAACCGACTAAGTGATGTTATATCTGCATTTGGCAACACCTTGTGTTTACGGTATCCATTAGTACATTTCTTCAAGGCAAGACCACACGTTCTTATACTCAATCTTGTGTTGTTACATAACGAGATATGGTTTAAAAAATGGGTATGTTCTGTCTGTATGTGGATGTGGAGGAAAGCTTGGCATTGGCATCAAGAAAGTTCCAACGTTTACTTGAGGACTCAGTTACACATCTTTCTTCTCATCTTTTTTTTCTTCAAAATCTTTAGCCTTCACAATTAAATTGATTCAAAAAGCCATTTTTCAATTGAAAAAATCAGTATTTTTGCTTTGTTTCTTGTATTATCCTAAAACATGCGTTCTTTTTTTTTCAAGGTGGAGTCGAACCCGGGTGCCTTGGGTGCCACTTAACCACTAGGCTAGTACTCACCAGTTGTGAAGTTCGGGCTGATAATGATGCTTAAAACAAAATCATTTGATTTTCTTATTTTTTGTTTGTTGCGACTTGTGAAATTTTCAGGCTGGGCTACTTCTACGAATAATTTAATTTATTTTATACTTTTAATAAGGATATTCTTTAAAGAAACCTAATTCAAGTTTTTTTTTGTGTTTCAAAAAAAGCTAAACTAATTCAAAACACCAAACCATGACGAGATAATAAATATATGATTTTCTAAACAGTTAAAGATAATCTTTATGGTTCATTAGTATTTATCTATTTATATTGTTGTTATCCTTACCATCATAGAATAGTGTTTATCTTATTCCATATGACGGTCTATTAAATTGTATAAATAGAGTTGACTTAATGCGAATAAGATAACCTTCCACGTTATCAGTACGACCACCAACTTTAAACTAAACTAAAAACTCCAGCTCTCTCTCTCAAGTCGTCGACAAGCCTCTCTCTCTCTCCTAAGTTGCCGGCTAGCTTTCTCTCACCTCAAGGGACGTATTCGGAGTGTGGTGATACATTCGTGGTGTTCTCTCAGTCTCTCAGGTAGTCCGTTCAACCCACAAATGAAGCTAAGATAAAAGATCTATAACCTAAAAACATATATCTTAAGTTCTAGAGATCATAAGATCTCAAACCCTAAAAAAACGTATCTACTCGCCATATATACTATAAACCCGAGAATTTGTTTAAAACCCTGAACTTGATAGCTTGTTTTTGTTGTTGATTATGTCGAACTTGTTTAATCATCTTGTTCATGAGATCCGATAAGATAGTTTGTTCATTAAGTCGTATCGTTTGATTATTTAACCTCGAGAGCTCGACTCGTTTTGCTTGATTGTTCATTAGACCATTGAACTTGCACAAATCGCTAAGTGTATCGTTTTGATTTGATAACCGGAGAGCTTGAGAACTCGTCTTGAATTATGACCGCTCGCTTGTTGATGTTATCGTATTCTTACTTGTCTAAAACCATGTACTTGGATACTCAAACCGTTTTGCTTGCTTGAACTATCTCGGTTTGCTTGATCACTAAGATAAGATTTATAGAACCTTGAACTTGAGACTGCTTGTATTGAACGACGCATGTTACTTATTTAAATCAGGCTGCTTGATTAGTTATACCAATACTACACTAGGTTAAAGCTTGATAAGAGATGATTTGCTATCATAAAAAAATTGTAAACCCGTCTTGTTAGAACTCCATATCATTCACATGACTTGTTTGCTTGCTTGTTCATATTCATTATATCATAATATCACCCCGTCTTGATAATCGCTTGAATCGCATAGCTTGTTTATTCATGTATGAACTTGACCGTATGAATGTAATGATAGCTTGTTTAATGATCGCTTGAAACGATTTGAAAACCTCTCTCTCATTTTTATTACCGTCTGCAAATTGAACTCGACTTGATCACCATTGATTCACTTGAAACCGTGATGTGTATTGCTTTACTTATAATGATTTTCACGTATTGATGTTACTAGTTCAAGCTTATGATCAAGGCCTTGAAACCTTTTATGTCGATTTGATCGCTGTGTTGAGTTGATTCATTAACTCGTCTTGTTTCAAATCGGCACATACATATTGTCTAGAATTTAAAACGAGGCTTTGAAACCCTCTTGAGTATTGTGTTGATGTCACTAGCTTGATAGATACGACTTGCTATTTTGAATCATAAAACTTGAACTCGTTTGACCGCATTGCTTATAATGACCAAGAACCTTATCATATATAACTTTGATCATCTTGAACTAATTGCATACATATGCATTAACTTGAACAAGAACCGCTTGATTAATACGTGTTTTGATCATTAGAGACTCATCGTCTGTAACCGGCTTGACATTGAATTTGTAAACTTGGTCGCTTAAAAACATGAACTTGATTGTCCTGCTCTGCTTAGAGACCTTGAAATCTCTTTGACGTTTGAAACCGGAACCTAAGGGGGGCCTTGAAACCTCTCGTATCACACGAAACCATTGTTGCTTATTGAACATTGTTGTAATGATGAAACCGGACCACAAGAGGCCTTGAAACCTCAATTATTATGTTGCTTGTACCGTAGTGATGATCTTCTTGCTCGCATTTGCCTGCACATTCACATGTTCGTTAATGTTAAAACCGATTTTTTTTCTTTACGTGACTTGCACTCTAAGATTGCTATAAAACATATGTCGATTGTTTCAACTTTATGCGTGTAGCTTGGCTTGTAATGACTCACGTATTGTTTTTTGTTCAAACATGTATTTCTCAAATTGATTAAGTTGTCCACGTATTGTTGTTTTGTTCAATACCAAAAGGCCTTGAAACCTATATATCTCTCTCGCATGTTCTTATAATATCATCATACTTGCGTAAAAGAAATTGTTTTGATACATGCATTGCTCGTTGGTTCATGATGTTGTTACGTGACCGAATTGTTGTTTATATTTTTTTAACTATATATATATATATATATAATAATGAAAAAAATCCATATATATATAAAATATATATAAATAATAAGAATAAAATTATTTATATATATCTAAAAGTATGAATCTATTAATTTTTCAGATGTCGAACTGAGCAACTTAAACTATGTTGCCTTGAATGTCTCTGGTGAAAATTATTTGCAATGGGCACTTGACACAAGAATTATGTTAAGGTCAAAGGGTCTCGGTAACACGATCACTGAGGGAAACCAATCCAGTGAAAAAGATAAAGACTGCGATTTTTATAATCCGCCATCATCTCAATGAGGATCTCAAAAACCAGTATCTCACTATGGAAAATACCAAAGGCCACATTTGAGTGGAAAAATCTGAGGTTCCAAGACTATAAGTCTGTGGACGAATACAACTCACCATTGTTCAGAATAGTTTCCATTATGAAACTTTGTGGTGAAGAAGTAATTGAGAAAAGAGTTACTCGATAAAACATTCTCTACATTCCA
>JABAYD010034672.1:0-11040 GCA_014822095.1 Diplotaxis tenuifolia
TATACATTGTGGTAGATCCCAGACTGGATACGTGTATATCTACGGTGGTACAACGATATATTGGCGATCTATGAAACAACTCAAAGATGGCTACACCAAAGGAGATAAGACGAAGCACATTCTATTTAAGTCTTCCTTACTCATGAGCTCCAGAAGGCAGAAGAGGTTCAGGTGTTACAAGTCAGATCCAGCGAGAATTCAGATGACTTATTCACCAAGTCGCTGCCTACTACGACGTTCAAGAAGCTCATCCACCAGATAGGAATGCTTAGACTAAAGGATCTTCAGTTGTAGAAGATATCGATCCGTTTCACTTCGATCTAACTTGATAAACTCTCACTCTCTCTCTCTCATGTCCGCGACTCCTTTGGGAGATTAGCTTGAGCTTAACGAAAAGATACGAAAGATGAATAGCACACGAGAAGTTTTAGAGTTCCCTGTCAAACGACGAGGTACGTCTCCTTCAGGATCGGAACCTGGAATCCACTATCTTTCTTTTAGGGTTACAGAAGATAATGTTCTCTCAACTCTAAAATCGTATCTTCTCTGTTTCAGGTATAAGAAGATGAAGACGAAGATGGTTGTTACGGGAGACAAGATTGTCTGCGACGCACCACACGCGTGTTCCCGTCTAATGGGCTTAAGTTATTCCGGCCCATAGACAACACATCTCTATTTCGTCTGTATAGCGGCCTGAAGGCCCATCTTCAAGTTACAGGCCCGAGTTCGAGGACCACAACTCACAATCTCCACCTTGGTGTCGTAACTCTGACTGTCTGAACAAACCCTAGCCACCGTGGTTAGATTCTTCTCTCCGATTGCAGATACCACAATCTAGATCTAATATTCCCTATGTAAGCCTTAGATCTTAGATCTACTAGGTAAGAATACTTCCTTTGATGAACGAGATGATCTTGAGATCTGTTTTCGACTTTGATTTCAGGATCCTCCTTCCTCGTGACTCGATCAAATCCTCCGTTTGCTCTAACCGAGCTCTGATACCAATTATAGAAGATATCGATCCGTTTCACTTCGATCTAACTTGATAAACTCTCACTCTCACTCTCTCTCTCTCAGGTTCGTGACTCCTTTGGGAGATTAGCTTGAGCTTAACGAAAAGATACGAAAGACGAATAGCACACAAGAAGTTTTAGAGTTCCCTGTCAAACGACGAGGTACGTCTCCTTGAAATCCACTATCTTTCTTTTAGGGTTACAGAAGATAATGTTCTCTCAACTCTACAATCTTATCTTCTTTGTTTCAGGTATAAGAAGGTGAAGACGAAGATGGTTGTTACGGGAGACAAGATCGTCTGCGACGCACCACACGCGTGTTCTCGTCTAATGGGCTTAAGTGATTCCGGCCCATAGACAACACATCTCTATTTATTTTGTATAGCAGCCCGAAGGCCCATCTCCAAGTTACAGGCTCGAGTTCGAGCACCACAACTCACAATCTCCACCTTTGTGTCGTAACTCTAACTGTCTGAACAAACCCTAGCCACCGTGAAATGATAACTTCTCTGTTTCCTCACTGAAACCCTTCTTGTTTCACGGTTGTCCGATCCTGGCAACTCCGGTTTGTTTGTCCTCACTTTGAACCTCTACCACCTCTCCTGACTTCTAAGACATTTCTCCTTCCTAGTCGATCTCTCAGTTCCAAAACCGACTAGCCCCAAGACTAACTCAGGCTTCAGTAATGCTCAGCTTAGCTAAGCACCCTTCAAACTTTTCTTCAGGTAACACTTTCGTCAACATATCTGCCGGATTGACTGAAGTATGAATATTTAGAACCTCCACCACTCCATCTGCGATAATATCCCTTATGAAGTTGTATTTGGTGGCGATATGCTTTTTCTTCTCTCGGTAGATAAAGTTTCTTGCTAGGTAGATGGCCCTCTGAGAATCGCAATTCACCTCTACATGAACATAGTTTAGGTTTAACTCCTCGCAGATTCCTTTTAACCAAATTGCCTCTTTGATTGGGTCTGACAATGCCATGTATTTTGCTTCTGTTGTTGACAGGGTCACCACTTTCTGCAACGAAGATCTCCAGCTCACCGTATTTCCTCCTACGGTGAATACGTAGCTTGTGATAGATCTGCTTCCATCTCTATATGTCGCATAATCATAGTCACAGAACCCTCTGATCTTGAAGTCATTTCTTCTTGTGAAAGTTAAGTTCAGTTCCAAGGCTCCCTTTATGTATTTCATGATCCACTTTACTGCTAACCAATGTTGTCTTCCAGGTTTGCTCATGTAGCAACATACCAGTCCAACTGCATAATCTAGGTCTGGCCGAGAACCCACCATGGCATACATAAGGCTTCTCACGGCAATAGAATACGGTATGTCTTCCATCGCTCTTGCTTCTTCTAGCTATTGGTCTTTAGTTATAGCTTGCAACTTGAATTGAGAACCCAGCAGTATCCCCACTGCTCTACAATCCCACATACCAAATGTCTTCAAGACTTAGCTCGGTCTCTTATAATATCCATTCCTAGGATCCTCCTAGCTCCACCCAAGTCTTTTATTTCGAATTCTGTACTCAACTGTTGCTTCAGCTTCTTGATTCTGTCCATTTCCTTAGATGCTATCAACATGTCGTCAACGTAGAGTAGTAAGTAGACCATGTCTTCCACCTTAGTGCCTTTAAGATAGACACATGGATCATACTCATTTCTCAAGTATCCTTGCTTGACCATGAAGGTATGAAACCTGTAGTTCCACTCTCGTGGAGACTGTTTTAGGCCGTAAAGAGACTTTCTTAGTAGGAAAACCATGTTCTCCTTTCCTTCTTTAATATACCCCTCTAGCTGGTCCATGTACACCCGTTCCTTCAAAGTCCCATGAAGAAACGCGGTCTTTACATCTAATTGCTCCAACTCTAGGTCGTATTGTACCACCGCAGATAGTATCAGTCGTATAGAAACATGCTTGACCACTGGGGCAAAGAATTCGTTGTAGTCTACACCTTCGGTTTGAGCATAACCCTTAGTAACCAGCCTTGACTTGTGTCTAGGTTCCTCTACTCCTGGAATCCCCGGTTTGTATTTGTAAATCCATTTACAACCGATCACCTTATGACCTTTTGGTCTTTCTGTGTAATCCCAAGTGTGATTCCTCTCCAGAGAATCCATTTCCTCGTCTGATGCCGCATTCCAAAGGTCTCTTTTGTCGCTGTTCATAGCTTCATCATAGCTCTTAGGTTCTTCTTGGTCTAGATCTTCTGCCGTAGCAAGTGCATATGCTATAAAGTCAGCATCTTCGAATTTTGACGGTGGCTTTATAGTTCTCCTTTGCGTGTGCCTTCTTATTAGATAAGTGCCCTAGTTTTCAATCTGATCACCACTTCTGATTCATCCTCTGAATCATTGTGGTCCTGTTCTGGTACTTGACCAGTTTCAGTTGTTCCACTCGATCCTATTCTTGTTTCTTCTGGAACTGCTCCACCTTGATTTGAGCTATCTCCTTCATAGTGATCTTCTAGGTTTTCTCTGAAGCTTACACCCTTCTTTATCCTTATGGTTTCTGGAGCTGCTTCTTGAGTCTTAACCTATGTTTCCTTCTCGCTTTGAATATCCTTGTACATCTTTGACTCATCAAATATCACATCCTTTCTGATTATAACCTTCTGATCTTCAATTAACCAGACCCTGTAACCTTTCACTCCTTGACCATATCCCAAAAATTGCCTTTTACTGCCCTAGGAATCGTCTTCTCTTTTGATTGAGGAACATAAGACACACACCCAAAGCTTCTTAGATGACCATAAGCTGGTGCTTCCCCAGACCACTTCTCTTCAGGAATCTCAAACTTTATGGAGGCATTTGGAGATCTGTTGATGATGTAAACTGCAGTGGCTGCTGCTTCTGCCCTAAAGCTCTCATCTAATCTTGACTCGCTTAGCATAGCTCATACTTTGTCCATTATCGTTCGATTCATTCGCTCAGAGATGCCGTTCTGTTGAGGAGTGTAGGGACACGTCTTATGACGTTTTATTCATGCGTCTCTGCATAATGAATCCATCTTCTGACTGGAGAACTCCAACCCGTTGTCTGACCTTAGACACTTGATCTTCTTTCCTGTCTGGTTCTCAACTAGGAGTTTCCATTTTGCAAAACAATTAAACACTTCATCTTTAGTCTTAAGGAAATATATCCAAACTCTTTTGGATAATGTAAATGTAAGGAAGTAATGAGCCATTGATAAGCTCGATTTTGTGTTTGGTGATCCCCAAAGATCAGTGTGGATGTACTCTAGAACTCCCTTTGTGGTGTGCTTTGATTTTGGAAATTTTTGCTTGTGAGATTTTCCCAACACGCATGCTTCACAAAATCCCAAACCCTTCATTTCTTCCTTCCTGATGTATTCTTTTCTTGCGAGTATTTCCATGGACCTGAGATTCATATGAGCCATTCTCGTATGCCATTGCTTGGTGTGATCAATCTTCCCTTGAGCCGAGTTTGCTTTTGCTGTACTCACTGTTCCTTGAAGGTAGTAGAGACCGTTTTGAGTATTTCCCAGTTAGAACCTTCTTATCGCCTTTATGGAACCTCACTTCATAGTCACTTCCTTGGTAAGAGCATCCAGGCTTTTCTAGTTGGCCATAGGAAACTAGATTTCTTCCCATGTCAGGTATGTATCTGACGTTGCTTAGCTACACCACCGTTCCATCATGATTGTCTATGGTGATCTTTCCCATTCCTCGTACTGTGCAGTAGGGATTATTTCCCATCATGACTTTGTTTCCTTCAAAATCTGTGAAGTTAGTTAGTAACTCCTTCCTTGGCGTAATGTGAAAAGTACACCCCAAGTCTAGAATCCAATCATCTCCAGAGGCATATAAGCTTGCTGTTAAAGCTATAGTCCCTGGAAGTTTCTCAGCCATGTTAGCTGCATTGTTGGCTTTGAACGGTTGTTGGTTCTTCCTTTCTGGATAGTCCCTCTTCCAATGGCCTTCACTTCCACATATCCAGCACGTTTTGTCTTGTTTTCCTGTAGGCCTTCCTCTTGATTTTGACCTGCTTCTTCCTTTATGCTTGTTCTGCCACGGTTTGTTTGCCCCTGAGTCATTTCTGTTTCCAGACCTTCCTCTGCCTTCAGTGTATAATCCTTCTGGTTGCTTCCCTTTTGAGTTCAATCCCTTCTGGTTTAACTCCACCTCCTTTGAGTAAGCAGGCATCATTACTTCACTCACGGTGAGAGTATCTTTCCTGGTTCCATACTGTAAGGTGTGGACCAGTGGCTCGTACGCTTGAGGTAGTCCTGACAGAAGCTGGATCGCTTGATCTTCATCAGATATAGTGACTTTAATACTTGCCAAGTCATCTATAAGTTTCAAGAAAATATCAAAGTTTTCTTCCATTGATTTGTCTTCTTCCATGCGATAGCATGAGAACTTCTTCTTGAGGTAGATCCTGTTTGGAAGAGACTTCGTCTGATGGTCCTTCTCCAAGGCCTTTGACATTCCCAGTGCTGTGGTATCGTGCATGATCTTTCTCAAGATAACATCACTTAGACACGTACTGAACAAACTTCTCACTCGTAGATCCTTATCAGCTTTCTTAGGCTCCTTCTTCTCATCTGAGGTAGCTTCCTCAACTTTAGTGTCCGTTGATGTAGATGATGAGGTCTCATCTAACACGGAGAGCAAGCCTTGAATCTCCAGTTGAGCTAGCATCTTGAACTTCCATAATCTGAAATCTCCTTTTCCGTCGAACTTTTCGATCTCAAACTTCCCTCGTGTTGGATCCATCGTTAGATACGTTGAATCCACGTGCGTTACCTGCAGATAACAAACCACACACTCACCAGTGAATCCGTATCAATACCACAATCTAGATCTAATATTCCCTATGTAAGCCTTAGATCTTAGATCTACTAGGTAAGAATACTTCCTTTTGATGAACGAGATGATCTTGAGATCTGTTTTCGACTTTGATTTCAGGATCCTCCTTCCTCGTGACTCGATCAAATCCTCCGTTTGCTCTAACCGAGCTCTGATACCAATTATAGAAGATATCGATCCGTTTCACTTTGATCTAACTTGATAAACTCTCACTCTCTCTCTCTCTCAGGTTCGCGACTCCTTTGGGAGATTAGCTTGAGCTTAACGAAAAGATACGAAAGACGAATAGCACACGAGAAGTTTTAGAGTTCCCTGGCAAACGACGAGGTACGTCTCCTTCAGGATCGGAACCTGAAATCCACTATCTTTCTTTTAGGGTTACATAAGATAATGTTCTCTCAACTCTACAATCTTATCTTCTCTGTTTCAGGTATAAGAAGATGAAGACGAAGATGGTTGTTACGGGAGACAAGATCGTCTGCGACGCACCACACGCGTGCAATGGGCTTAAGTGATTCCGGCCCATAGACAACACATCTCTATTTCTTTTGTATAACGGCCCGAAGGTCCATCTCCAAGTTACAGGCCCGAGTTCGAGCACCATAACTCACATCAGTAATACATTCATCAGGGGGAGTAGCATGTGTTGTACTGTTTTGTCTTGTCCTTGGTTTCCCTTTTTACCACATTGGGTTTTGGGTTTTATCAAGGAGATGTTTTAAAGAGGCAACATTAAACATGATACAAGCCCATATGGTTATGCCATCCAAGGGAGAGTGTTATAAACCCATTAATAGATGGACCATAACCATTGTAATTAGTAATAGGGCCCATACATTTATGTATATAGCGGGTAGGGTTTATGGAGTCTTTCCTTGTATCTACTTTATGTAATCCTTATATAAAGACATGTTATATCAATGAAAACTTTCAGTTCTTGTTCTTTCCTTGTTTTTGGTATTCTACGGAATCAACAAATATCAAGAAACCTTGTTTGAAAGGCTATTTGTAGGAATCAACAATCATCGAGTCCTCGTAACGGCCATTCCTCTTGGAATCAACGATCTTCGAATTTATCTAGCTTGAAGCTATGCCACTTTAGTATCAGAGCAAGCATGTTCCTGTCTGGAATTTTTTTTCTTCAGATTCGTTAGTTTCTCTTCAGGCTAGTTGTCACTAAATTGTTCCATCATACCTCTCACAGCAAATCAACACTTCTAGGAATCAATGAATGAGTGGACAGAGTTGCACCGTCAACTAGTTGTTTTGCAAAACAAGAGTCAAGTATTGCTCCGCCAATCGTTGTACAAGATGACAAAAAGTAGGCCCAAACACCCAATCACGGAAGGAGCGTTTCGAAGAGAGCACTCAAGCCTGACCAATTTCATCACGTACAGGGGCATAGAGAAACAAATTTCAAGATAGCAATCAAAAGATGAGTCATACCAAGAATTGCACGACAATGGTGAAAGCGCCGGGTTACACATGGATTCTCACGAGTTACACACCGACTCATACGCACTTGAGTTGGATGGATTGACAATGCCCGAAAGAGACGAAGATCTATACAATATGATTTATGGAGAACCAGTTTTTTTACGTCTACGATGAAGAACTAGCTTCTGATGTTAGCTATGAAGAAGTATCATAAAGATATTCTATGGAGTCCTTTTCTTGTGGAGTCTCCATATTCGATGTGAGCGATGTTAAAGATTATGAAAATAATGTACACCACAAAGAATATATGGATTTTCTCGGTCTCCAGACATCACAGGACGTCAATTATATTCAGCTTTTACTAGAGCTCCTCGAAATCTGCATTCAGAAGGTTAAAAATGTACACGATGTTGTGGTCTTTTGCTTCACGCATACAGAGCAGGCCCATGACATCAGCATCACTCAAAAGAAAGTGGTGTATCCATGGTCTTTTAAGACAATATTCCAAAAGTTAAAATCAGAGATTTCAAGGAAACAAGCCCACTGCCATATCGAGATGGAAGAGGAAAATTCGTTTTATAGTCAAAAGAAAGATCTCGTTGTGTCTGAAATTTATTTTCCAGAAAATCAACATTATGAAGCACATGAACAAATTAATTGGCGTTAGTTGATGTGCTTGAGAATGATCAGCAGGTGGTCATTATCCAACAAAAAATAACAAAAGGATATTTCCATCAGAGCTACAAGAAGAATCAAAGAAAAGAAGATATCTATGTGGGAATTTTAACTTCTCAGGTCACTGCTAGTACATTTCGAGAAGATCCACTAAATCTTCCATATTACTGTCATTTTGTGATTGGTCATACAAGTCTTGCTACATAGCATTCAGGAACACCAAACCATTCACGAAATCCTTTGGATTGTTTCATACGGAAACGTCTATAACACGACGTTCCGTCCATTGTTTTACTCAAACTGTTCTCATTGGTCAAAATTCATGGCTGTCATTTTCCAACTACAGAGGAGCATGATGCAACTTTGTTAAAATTTCAAAGACAAATGAAGTGTTTTGATTTCACTACTATGTGGAAAGATAAGGTGTGGTATGGCAAAGTTTGTAACAGCAGGGAGCTGTTTGAGATTATTGGTGAACACGCTCAACCAAGGGATTATGGAAGCAACGATAAACAAAGCTCAACCAAGGGATTATGTAACCACGCTTGGGACCTGCCAGCTCAACCAAGGGATTCTAGAGAATCCTCACTTGGGACCTGCTTTTTGATCGATGAAGCTAATCAAATCAATACAAGGGATAGAGAATACTATCTTCCCAAAAGCCAGAGCTCTTTATTAATCAAATCAAATCTGCATATAACATTAGGTTTGAATGCCTATTTATAATAAAATCCTTTAATCTAAAAAACTCTAATCTTAGTTAAAATAAGAAAACTAATAAAATATGAAAAATACAAATAAAAGGTAATTATCTAAATAAACTAATGAATAATAAAGATATTTGGATAATTTCCAAATATCTTGCTGCATCAGGTCTCACCGGCCAAGAAAGATTCGTCCTCGAATCTTCAATCGCGTTCTTGTCACCAAAATATAATTTTGCACAATTTTTGCATGTTGCTGATTTTCCAGAAATTTTCAAGAAACTTGATTTTGCACGATTTTTGCACGGATCTGTTCATGCTTGAAGTCTGTTGCGTAGACGAGATTTCGCCCTATTTTTGCACGAACGAAATTATCAAATAATATTTTTCATAAATATAATAGACTGGATCTCCATAAATTTCTTTGTAGATCTCATCATCTTCATAAACGTCGTAGATTGGCACCATAGATCTCTCGATAGATCTCATGGTATTCTTTCTCGACAAAAAGACTTTCGTCCATGAAAAGATAGAGATTGCAACTGCGAATCAACATGACATCCATAATCGTTCTTCGGTTACGAAACCAAAGAAACACAGCTCGGATACCACCTGAAGTAGCGGAAGCAACGATAAACACAACTCAACCAAGGGGTTATGGAACCACGCTTAGGACCTGCCAGCTCAACCAAGGGATTCTAGAGAATCTTCACTTGGGACCTGCTTCTTGATCGATGAAACTAATCAAATCAATACAAAGGATAGAGAATACTATTTTCCCAAAAGCCAAAGCTCTTTATTAATCAAATCAAATCTGCATACAACATTAGGCATTCAAAGAAAACCGTAATCTTAATTAAAATAAAAAAACTAATAAAATATGAAAAATACAATTAAAAAGTAATTATCTAAATAAAATAATGAATAATAAAAATATTTGGATAATTTTCAAATATCTCGCTGCATCAACTGGCTTGCGCAAGTTGGTGTTGATGTTATCGCTCAAACGGAAACATTTCTTATAATCATTACATGACGAACTTGTTTTGAGGGTTTCTCACTACATATGGGGTTTGTTCTATGGCTTCCTCGGTTTGATCTGAAGGTTGTATTGGGTCTTGACAGCAAGACACTTATTTTGGGTGCCGTAGGAGGAACTCATGGATCAGACCACCCCCAAGGAACTCTTCGCTTAAGTATTGACACATATTCTCTAATGCAAGAAAAGTGCAAGTTTGGCTTCATCTCAATGGTGTTGTCGTGTTTTGTGATGGACAGTGTAGTGGAGAATTCTCATTTGCGATCACATACCATGACGGATAATAAAAGTTTTTACTGTCTTGTGGTCTCTCTTGGGGGTCAGCTTAGAGTCGGCACTGTCACTATCTTTACTGAAGAAGAGTGGAAACACTTTATGTGGCGACCATGGGCTTTTTAATTGTCTATTTTTTTTTTCTAGCAACCTAAAATACTTTTGATGATTAGATTAAATTTGATATCAGATGTTTAATGGCCAGATTAACACAAGAAGTAAGCATAGCAATAGACAGAGATATCAAAGAATAACAATCCTATTTGTGTTTAGTTCATTGATCCATGATCCCTAACACAAACCTAACAAGCGACTAATCAGCCATGAACAGAGAAATCACATAAAATAAGATGAAGAAAACATGTCTGAATCAATAAATAATAAACAAGAGGGTTTAGAAATCTTCTGCAAAAGTTGTAAAAAATTTTCTTCCTCAAAGTTACAAAGCATTAAATCCCAAGTCTCCAAAAGCTCAAATTTGGTTATGGTGTAAAAAATAACGTAGAATAATGTAGAGAAAAAAGATATATGGAGGCTGCTGGCGACTAGGAGAGAAAATTGGGACGATTAGGGAAAATCCCTAAATATTAGAAATTTTCACAAAAATCTCTGCCGCGGGAACAGGCGGCTCCGCACGGAAATCTCCTTTTGTACTTTTTTTTGCCTCTTTTACTATAACTGGTCCATCTTCTATCTAATGCAACTCCAGACATGTAATGACTCGAAAAGGACTGAAAAGACTCGATAAAGACTAAAAAAATCTTTAGAAAACATTGTTAGAATATATCAAAGACACCATATATCAGTTTCCCTAGACTTAGATCCTTGTTTGTTCTCAAACAATGTCAAGTATCAAGAACATGGAGAAATGTTTGAAAGTGCGGGAACTCTCTTATGGCTTAACAACCATACTTTAACCACGAATCTCTAAACCATACAAGCAAACATACGAGGACAAAACACCCTTACCAAAACCCCACTGACAGCTGTTCAAGTTCGATTCTATACTCTATATCTCTAACTCTACAAAAGTCACACTTTCCAGACAAAAACTCCTTATAT
>JABAYD010034693.1:0-10035 GCA_014822095.1 Diplotaxis tenuifolia
AAACGTTTGATCAAAAAAATTTAAATTGGCTAAACTATTGTCATGCTGAGCCCAAACTTTAAAGAGAAAATGGACTACATCTAACATATTGAGCTGGGCATCCAAAATGACGTTTCCACTACCGTATCGTTTACCAAATGCAATCTTTCAGATATTTTTTTGTGCCAATTGCAGCAATGAATAATATGATCATGTTCAATTCACTAATTGCAGTCTTCAGTGACTACCAAATAAACACACAGTATTGTACTATCAAAATACTCAACCCTAAACAAGAATACCTGAGTGTTTTTATATTTTTCTTCTTACTTATAAATGTTTATTATATGTAAGAAGAAAAACATGATTTATTATAGTCACTTTTAGATCATCTTATGTTTTTAACTACTGCTTTGGGACGTGCCCTAGTTTTCCCTTAAGAGGATCTCATTAACAACCGTCTCAAAATTCACGACCGATGAACCACACGGATGCTCCGTCGCTTTCTCCGCTAAGCGCCGCCACTCCTCCGCCTTCTCTCTTAACTTCTTACCCTTCTCTCCATCCATCAGCTCTCTCACCACCGCCTCAACCTCCTCTCTTCTCACATCCTCTCCTATCTCCATCCCCACTCCCCACTCATCGCAACAGAACTTCGAGTTCGTTTGCTGCTCCGCAAAAAATGGCCAACACACCATCGGAACTCCAGCAGATATACTCTCCAACGTCGAGTTCCATCCATTATGCGTTAAAAATCCTCCAACAGCCGGATGAGACAGGACTTTCTCCTGAGGACACCAACTCAACAACATCCTTCTTCCTTCTGTCTCGGTCAAAAACTCTGTCGGAATCACCGCCTCCTCTCCGGCTACTAAATCCTGACGGATCACCCATAAAAACTCTTTTCTTGACGCCGCCAATCCCCATGCAAACTCCACGAGCTGCTTCGCGGTCATTACGGTTATACTCCCAAAGTTCACGTAAACAACGCTGTTTCGGGACTTAGTATCGAGCCAGTCCAAACACTCCGCCTCCTCTCTCCAAAGATTCGATCCTAGCCGTCCAGTCTCACTACCTTCTTCAATCTCTCGGTTCACTAAGAGGTGAAGCGGTCCTATTGAATAAACCGGTGGTAGAGTGGACTGCATAGCTTGGATGATGTCATGGTCTAGGTCATCGAACGTGTTGAGAATGATAGCGGAGGCGCGTTTGGATCGTTCTGTCTCGCGGACAAGGAAGTTGAACATTATGTCGTTGGGGTTAGTGGTACGGACAAAGGTAGGGATGTCTTTTAGTTTCAGATTGTTCATCGATGGTATCCAGTCTATAGCTGTGTCCAAGCGTTCTTTCGTAAACCAACTCTCATCTGTAAAATTCATCATACTTTATTTAACTATACTTAATCTCGTAAATGCCACAACCACGTTATAATGCACAAAATTTATTTATGCATAATTCATCTGCACTATATATTTTTAAACTAAATACAAATATAGTAATATATCATACATAGTTTTATATTAATAATATGTATTCATAAACAGTATAAATTAGAATTATTAAAAATTAACAAATATAGTAAACATAAAATAAACTAACATTTATATTTAAATCATCCAAAATATATTATACATAAATTGTTATTATTATTATAAAAACTTGTTTAAAAATGAACAGTAATTTTTTAAAAAATTGGTAAACAGTGAATATGTAATTGATTCTGTAATTTAAGACACGATTTTATTGTATATCACAAAATAGTACACATTTTCACCATATAATTTATAAACGCTGTATATATGAATGTATATTTAGCTTGTATTATATATCACAAAATATTACACGTTTTCACCTTCCCTAATATATTATTTGTGAAGTATTTTTTAATATGTGTCATCACCATAATCACAAAAAAAATGATGATATATTTTATTTCAGTATCGTTAGTTTATTTTAAAAATATTATTCAATTTTATATTTTGATAACTGTATACTTAAAACCAAAGTAAGAAGATCTACCTTTAAAAGGAAATAAACCTTTCTCGATGAAGAGATGAAAGTGAAAATAAGCCATGGCGCCAGATGCACTCGGGGTCCAGAAAAGAACCTCCGGGACACCAAGCTCCTCGGCAGCGTCAAGTGTAAAGCTCATCGCACCGTCCGACACAATACAACTGAGCGGAGGAACATCACCTCTTGCGTTGATTTTTCGAAGAAGTTCCTTGAAAGGAGTTGGACAGTTCTTCATGGTGGACTCGGAAAGGGAAGGGATATCCTGCGTGGCATCCACCTCAGTCTCCGGTAGACCGTCAGGTATGGCCTCGAACTGAAAGGAAGGAAGTCCGCCGAGGGCGTTGGGCCCACGGGACCGGAGTAGGCGTTTGTGGTTGTAGATGGTGTTGACGAAGGTGACGTGAAAGCCTTTTGCGTGGAGGAGTTTAGCCACTTTCAGCATCGGGTTGATGTGGCCTTGAGCTGGGTAAGGGATGCAAACTACGTGTGGTCTTTGTGCGTTACAAACGACACGAGATTCCATTTTCTATCTTTCCTAGTGCCAAAACAAGATTGTGATCAAATTGGGTACCGATACTGCTCTATATTTTATAGGCGAGGCCTACCATGTGTTTATATATCGCACGTGGCTACTGTAGACAAATCTTCGTCATGTGCCTTGAGCCATCGCGAGGCCCGAATGTGTCTATCTATATATGTAGAACTAATCATTTGGGGACTAGTACCAATATTTGTCTATTTTTGAATAAACTAAAATACTATTGGTCAACCGGTTTCCTATAAAGTTATACATTAAAAATATCAAAACATCTTATATTTTGAAACATAAATTTTCTCTAAAACATCTTATATTGTGGAACGGAAAGAGTAACATATTAAGGCTGTAAAGTAAATATAGATGTCTACATAGAAACCATAGTATAACACCAAAATGTATAGATTGTATAAGTGAATCATATATAACTTCATCCGATAAATTACATAAAGTCTACCCATAGAAAAATCATTACTCCATCAACAGTCAAATAAACATGCATGATAAATCATCAAGAAGTAGCACAAAAAAAAAAGATAAATCATCAAGATATATAAATTTTACTTTTGTTCGATGATGTCAGAAAACTGTCTAATTATTATCGTACTTGCTACTAAGATTTTTTTTGCCAAAATGTCCTTTTTTCAAAACAGAAAAGGTGTTGATCTCTATCTAACGAACACATTTTTATCAATTAACCGAAACTTTAGGTTTGCAATAATGATTTTACATCTTTGTGACGACAGGGCATGTGCCAGTGTAAATCTTGTACGTCTGTATCTATGTTTGCTTCTGCCGAATAATAAATCTAAAATTTATCATCTCGTTTCTAGTTTTTGTGGATACAGAAGAAGAAAAGCAAATACAAAATAGGGACAAAGTTCGTGACAAATGCCAGTGCCGAAAGGTAGTGTTTATCATTGGACCGTGTGAGGCCAATAACCTAGTGTTTATGTATGTGTAAGTCTCTGTTTCCAATTTCCTTGAGCTTGAGTCTTTAATACATATATATTTGTATGTATACATTATATATACGTATATAATTGTGGGTTAAGGATTTTACGCATATATATATATAAATATATGTGTATTAAAGACTCAAGCTTAATAGAATCATGTTTTTGTGATTAAAAAGAAGGCCAAAGGAAAAAAAAGGAATAAAGGAATGTTCAAGACGTAATAATTCGATCCCATCCTTCCTACCTCACTAGTATCCTCTCTCGGTTAGCTAAAAGATGAAGCGGTCCAATAGAATAAACCGGAGAAAAATGGGTTGTATATAGGCCGGATCACATCAAATGTGTTTGAGTATGATAGTAGAAGTGCGTTTGGCTTGCTCGACCTCATGGAGTGTAAACTTGAGCATGATGTCATCACGATAAGTGGTACGGACGAAGCTCGGAATATCCTTTAGTTATTGATTCTGCATCGATGGTATCCAATCTATGACGGTGTCCAAGTATTCATTCGTCAAGAAACTCTCATCTACTAAATTCATCACCATTTATTAGTATAGTCATATGATATTATGACGTCAATGAATTATTTTAACTAATTTAAGAGCATGCACGTACCTTTTACTGAACATAACCCTTTTCGATGAAGTGAGAAAAGTGTAGATAAGTCATGAGGCCACAAGCACTTGTGCTCCAAAAAAAACCATGCGGGATGCATGCAAAGGGCAGTGATGTCCTGCGTGGCACCCACGTCGGTCTCGTGTAGACCTTCAGGGATGGTCTCGAACCGGAACGAAGGAAGTCCATCAAGAGCGTTGGGTCCACGGGACCGAAGGAGGCGGTTGTGGTTGTAGACAGTACTGTTGACGAGACTCTATTAATGTAGAAAACAAGAAATTCTCACATACAAATCAATATTTTCTTTACAAATGTTCAACGTGTATTGGGGTCGTGACTAAGTTACCAATTTGTTTTTTCTCAAAAAGAAAAATGGTCAACATGTATCAATCCAATAGCCAAGCATCAAATACACAAGATGAGAAAAACAATACAAGCATCAAACACGATAAGAAAAACAATACATATATGGTAGTGACTATAGTAATAACACATTTCGTGATCATCTTAGGTTTTATTTAACCCTCTGATCCTTGTCCAAAAGAACCTTAACAACCCTCTCAAAATTGACAACCGAGGAACCACCGTCATGCTCACTGGCTGCCTCCGCCAAACGCCGCCACTCACCGGCCTTCTCTCTCATTCTCTTACCCTTTTCACCATCCATCAACTCTCTAATCACCTTCTCAATCTCCTCCCTCCTCACATCTCCCCCAATCTCCATCCCCACCTCCCACTCATCACAACAGTACTTACAATTCGTTTGCTGGTCGGCAAAAAACGGCCAACATATCATCGGTACACCGCCACATAGACTCTCCACCATCGAGTTCCACCCGCAATGCGTCAAGAAACCTCCTATTGCTGGGTGGTTAATAACTTTCTCCTGAGGACACCAACCCGCCAACATCCTCCGGTCTGCCGTCTCCGCCAAAAACTCCGGCGGAACAATGGCCTCCTCTCCAGCTACTAAGTCCGGCCGGATCACCCATAAAAACTCCTTCCCACTTCTCGCCAACCCCCAAGCGAACTCAGCGAGCTGCTTCGCTGTTATAACCGTAATACTCCCAAAGTTAACATAAATAACGCTGTTTGGAGCCTTAGTATCGAGCCAATCCAAACATTCCGTCTCTTCTTTCCATAAGTTTGATCCCATCTTCCCAAGTTCACTGTCCTCTTCAATTTCCCGGTTAGCTAAGAGATGAAGCGGTCCAACTGGATAAACCGGAGGTAAAATGGAATTCATTGACTGGATGACATCATGGTCGAGATCATCAAATGTGTTGACAATGATAGCAGAAGCGCGTTTGGATCGCTCGGTCTCGCGTAGGGCAAAGTTAAGCATTGTATCATCAGGATTATTGGTACGGATGAAGCTAGGAATGTCCTTGAATTTTAGATTTTTCATCGACGGTATGAAATCTATAACCGTGTCTAAGTACTCGTTCGTCAAGTGATCCTCAGCTGCCAAATTAATTAATCATCAGTAATTAGTTAGATTAGTCTCTCGATATTAGTTAATAAAACATAATCGTGCACGTCTTTATGACTCAATATAGGACAGGACATTGGTAGTGTTAGATAATTGTATATTACGATCTCAAAAATCATAAACCTGGCCACCTCGTGGGTTCTTATAACGTCTTTCTCGGTTAGATAATAATTGAATGATCAATTAATGAAGGAAGGGATACGTACTTTTTAAGGGAGCTAAACCCTTTTCAATGAAGAGATAGAAATGTAGATAAGCCATGAAGGCGCAAGCACTGGTGGTCCAAAACAGGACTTCCGGGACTCCAAGCTCCTCAGCAGCATCAAGTGTAAAACTCATACAACCGTCAGATACGATACAACTCACCCGAGGAACATCATCGTCGGCGTTAATCCGCTTGAGAAGCTCCTTGAATGGAGTAAGACAGTTCTTCATGGTGGAATCACAAAGGGCAGTTATGTCCTGCGTGACGTCCACGTCTTTCTCCGGTAGACCGTCAGGGATGGACTCGAACCGGAAAGAAGGGAGCCCCTCAACCGCACGGGGCCCACGGGACCGAAGGAGACGGTTGTGATTGTAGACAGTGTTGACGAAAGTGACGTGAAAACCTCTGGCGTGGAGGAGTTTAGCCACTTTCAGCATGGGATTGATGTGGCCTTGTGCCGGATAAGGCACGCAGACTACGTGTGGTTTCTCTCCGTTGTAAACGACATGAGATGCCATTTTCTTTCTATATTCCGCAAAGACAGATGTGGATTTTTTTTTGTACTGGCCAAATGTGATTTTTCGTTTGCTTATAAGATTTGATGTACGTACGCCATTTTATAGAGGAAAAGGCGAGACTGTAATACTAGCACATGTTGACCGTCAAAAAATCTACATCGCGTGTGAATGTTATGCACAGCTGCCATAAGATAATGCTATCTACAAGCTGGACGTATTGCAGAAAAAGTCTAGGTCGGACTTGTTACGAGTGGACCTAAAATCTTATAGGGATTAGTGACTTTTGTGGGTTTTTTTGTTTTTGTTATAAAACATTATTGTAGCGCAAAAAGGTTTAAATTTTTAATATTATTCCCTTTTAATAAAGAATCTGTTTTTTTATGTTATAAAAAATCTTATATAGACGTTACTCGACAACGTAACTGATCACATAAATATTTATCAGATCTGTTTAAAATTTACTTGTAGGTTACGTTCAAGTTTGTATCAAAGATATATTCGATATGGTGTTATAATTTTTTTAATGAATGTAGGGCACCAATTCATATATGCTTATGTTTTTTAAACTGGTTTATTCTACCACTCTATTTGTTGTACATACTACAAACGGACTTGTTATATGATATAATTGACGTAAATTTAGACATGGTGCAGCGCATTCTTGTATCTTCTATGATCTCTATCACACCATACACAACTCACGAATAATACTTGTTTTGCACTAACTCGAAATATAAATCTTAAAAATACAAACTTTTCAGCAGAGCCGGTCCTTCTCTTGTTGAAGGTACAAGCCAAATTAAATAAATAATTTGGCTGGATAGATTTGAACCCTTCACCTCTCACAGAATATAGAGACGCTTGACTAATAAAATAAACTCTCTTTTGTTATATTTGTGACCGAAATGATACTTAATAATATGAAGGTCGGAGTCCATGCTTTATTGGCTTCTAACCAAGGCCAGGCCAGCTCTGCTTTTCAGTAACGATGCAGCTTCGAAAGTGCAATTTTCTCTATGTAATTCATATACAACTAGAATTATATATATAACTTTATATAATTACTATTTTAACAAATAATTTTAATAATTTCAGGTATAAAACTACTTATAAAAATATAAAATTAAGAAAGAAATACAAAATATTTTCAAAACTATAATTTTGCTAAAATTAGATGTTTTATACAATTTATAGAGCATATAGTTTCACTAATTTTAATTTTTGTTTTATATTATGCAAAATATATATTTTTAAAACAAATTTGTATAATTGTTTTTAAAAGATTTACTTGTATTGAATAACATGGGCGAGATATTCGTAAATATTCATAAATATTTTAAATTATTCAAATATTTGTTTTATTTCGAAACAAAATAAATTGAGGAATTAAATATCCATAAACAGAAATAAATCACATATACCGAAAACTACAGTGCTATCCACTCCGTGCCCACACCCCTATCATTATGCTACCAAGAGTTCATAATTACTGTGTCCAGAACAGCGTATTTATGTTTGACAAAACATTATGTTTCCGGAATGGTCAAATATATATATAAAATTCTGAAGTTGAGTCGTGCTCAGTATCTGCATCACGTACTCCATACTACTAGAGGACTGTTGAGTTTTATGGTTATGAATTTATGATTTAAGTTTGGCAAACCAAACTTTACATTACGATACCTATCTTCACGTGGCAAGTTTGGCACATGCCTATATCCTTCTTTTTATTTTTTTACGGTAAGTTTTCAGGTAACCTGTATCTCTCTTTCTGTTTTGCGTTTTATATGAAAGATAAAAAAGCATTTTGAAGACGTAAAACTAGCCCATTGATTAATAGGTAAGGAGGTAATGTTGTGCAAACAAAGCTTTTTTATCTTTCTCAAAAGAAAACAAAGCTTTTACAAACTTGCCTTCGATTTCACTTGGATTTTTGCCCCTTCAAGATGGGTATAGCTTTGGTTCTTTCCGTTTGATATATCATTGAATTTATTAGTTAACCCAAAGTGGACCACTTGCCACCTTCATTTTCATTTAGATTTTTACGGATAACTTTGATGGTATTGTCTCTTCGTTCTTTTTTTTTGTCACTATTAAGATTTTTGTCTTTGTGCAACCGGGAAAATCATTTTTTCTTTGTTTTGCTATTCAAACGTTTGCCATTTCTTGTACGTCATTCAAAATGTTTGTCTTCGTTTCTAGCCTCCTTCTTTGTTTTGCTACTTTGTTTTTCCCATACGGCTGTTTAAAATATTAAAACTAGATCTGCAACTGAACCATTAAATTAGGTGATCTGTATAGAATTTAATTCAAATTTAGTGAAAAGTTCGTTAACTAAAGTGTTGAAAACACATCATTAACCCGCGATCCAGCATTGATCCAAATCAGTTGATCCGATAAAAACCTAAAATTTAATAATTTGTTTTAAACTTCTGATGTATTTTTTACCATAATAATACTAGCTAAACTTTTGATTTGTGATTTATACTGATAAAACATTATGCCACCTAAATAAATTAACTAGCAACCATAATTAGTTGATTCAATCATAACATACTGTTTTTGAATTTGATTTATTCTAAATTTTAAAAATTAAATTTAAAATATAACAAACTTAATGATTTATTTTAAATTTTATTTTCAGTCATAGTTTGTTATAAAAATTAGTCGAATATTTTGTTCTTCCGGAAATGATGAATTTCAAATAAATTTAAATTTAATTCGGATTATAATATTTAATTATCTTTTGTATATAAAATTGAGTTTTTATTTTGTCTTATATATATATATATATATTCGTATATTTAAAAATATTAAATTTTGATTCATGGTTCAAACAATAGTCAGTCCAATGATCTAGTGACTCTGGAAAGTAGTCAGATTTTGCCATTTTTCAACATTATTATATTTAACCAAATGTAATTACAACACTATAAACATTTAATTGTGTCATTTTTAACATTATTATACTTAGCTTTTCATGTTTGAAATTTTATATAATTATACTGAAATGTTATTTGTCTTTTCAGATGTTATCCAATTTTCTCATTTCTGAAAATATCAATAAGACAAAGCCTAAACATATTTTTGTTAAATGTGAATACAATCTCTTTTAACAAAACAAATTGACTACAATCTCTAAACAAGTTGATGCATGGCTTTTGACTTCGAAATTTTAGTTGCGTCTTCTTGAATTGTATTGTCATTAGTATCAAATATACTGAAGCCGACCGACCTCAAACACCAGAGCCAGAAATTTCCTTCGTAGATTATTAGGATTGGAAGGATTCAAATATTGAAAAATTTAAGATATCTAAATGTAAATCCAGATCCGTTGAATATATGTTTATTCATATAAACGCATGTTTTGGAAATCCAGTTTTCATATATTTATCCAAAATTAGACATATTTATATTCGATTTGTTTTTGTTTTTTTTTAAATAAACAAACATGGCCAAAATACATGAAATAAAATATTATTTCACATTACTATTTGATAAATTGTAGCGTCGATCATGAGTTATTGAAGACCAGAAGCTAATACAGGATACCTATTTATCTTCAAAGATTGAGCTTACTTTTAAATGGATTTATATGTAATAAAACGAGCATTACAATGTGCATAAAAACTTTAAATATTCAGTTCTACAATATATATTATTTTTAGTTCTTACAGTTATATAGATGATGAGAGTTTCGAATGTGCAAATCCTGATTT
>JABAYD010034707.1:0-20662 GCA_014822095.1 Diplotaxis tenuifolia
TGAAAGAGACGTCTTCTCCTTTTTTTTCTTTTTTTTTCTTTTTTTTGTGTTTTCTGTTTTTTATTTAACAAGGGTACTGAAGACTTTTTACTCATTAATGAAGGTGTTTTTTGTGACTTTCTCCTTCTAGTGGTATTTTGTTGACAAAAACTTAAAAAGGGTTATTATTGAGAATTGCCCTTACATATAACTAAATAAACAGTACTACATAATATTTTATAAGATTTTAAATTTTATTCGAGACTCATGTGCAGTCTATAATCATTCTTTAATAAAACTATAAATTGAATATCACTATAAAACTGTAAATTAGTATCTAGAGTGGATAATACTAGAGAAAATAAAGGTCAAACTGTTTTATAGTATACGTATGATAGAAAACGTAGCAATAATCATGGGCTGACATTCTTTTTATCCACTTGTTTCTCTCTACACGCATCGTCGAATTGTGTGATTTTTGAATGTTTGCTGAACACTAGAAATTTGGGATTATCTGGTTTTAGACTTAGAATTAACCTCTTTGTAGTCAACTATTGATAATACATGTTAAAGATATAACTTAGTAGTTTGTACCCTTTATAAATAGAATTGGACTAGTGACCTTTGTGAATACTCATTCTCATATTAGTAACCATTATCGGTCTGATAGCTCTGCATTTGGGTAATTATTTTCTTCTTCATGCAGTTCATGTCTGGTTCTTAATTTCTGTACATATATAACATTTAAAATTGGGAATTTAAATATTAATAAACTAACTTATTTTATTATATCAATTTAATACATAGGATCCATGGTTCCATTACAAAGCTTTGGCTAACTACTTTTGTCAAGTTGAAGAATGAATGCACCTAGAAGATGGGGAGAGTGAGAAATGCACGATTCAAAGTTTTTATGGTCTATCTGCATGCTTAAGTTGCTTTTACCAATTTTTTGGTCTATATTTATGAAAATATGAAACCTGGATCCTTTTTACAAAAAATAAATAAATCAAACTTGTGGACCTTAAAGTCCAAATAAAATTAATAGCATCAGATGCCTTTCCACCGTCGGCATGCGTTTAACGCTGATCGTGCAGTTCGGTTTACATAGAATGATACCTTCTCTTTTTAACACAAGGTGGAATGATATAAATGTTAGACTTGTGCACTCATCTACTCTATTGAAATAGAGTTTTTTTTTTCTACTGATACAAGTTATTATTTAAATTTGAACTCTTTTTAAAATGTTACAAATAAATAAAATTGATTGGATCACATTACTTAAATCAACCGACACAATTAATATTTGTAAACCAGATTAAAAAAATCGACGGTTTATCAAAATATGAAAATCTACTAATTACATGAAACCAATAAATTTCATATATTCTTAACACTTCCTTAACAAATATGGAAATCTACTAATTATATGATATCAATAGGTTTTGAAAATAGTAATATACCGTTTAATATCTAACAGTTCCTTACAATGAAAATCTAATAATTAAATGAAATTGCTATTTTCAGTGTTTAATATTTTTTTAAAAAAAAATCCATTATTAATCACTTATTTAAATCATGTACTTAAAAAATGTTCATGTATTTTAATATTAAATAACAATCACCATATTTTGATAAATTTCAATCATAAGTTTTTTATTTTTATTTTAAATTAAATGTAGAGAAAAACCAAAAATCAAATCTAAAAACTAAAAATGCGGGTTATATATTTTTTCTTACAAAATAAACTATTGCATTTTTTTAAATGTCATCTTTTCAATTTTAAATTAGATATTTGATTATTTAGAATTTGTTTTTGGTAATATCAGTTTATACTAATTCAGCAAATCTAAAAACTAAAAAACAAAACCAAAAGATGAAAATCAAAAACAGAAATTTAAAAACTAAAAAATAAAAACCAAAATTTGAAAAGAGAAAAATAAAACTAAAAACTAATGCAAACCAATCATCATCACAAATTTAGGTCTACTGATTTTATGCCAAAACGTATTTTAAATAAAGGCAAAAACCAATATATAAATTTTTAATTATAAAAATTTTTCACGCTTGGAAAACGCGAGTCAAAAGCCAGTTACTAGTAAAACGCAGGACTAGTTTCATTCTCGATTTGATTTTTAAAATATAATCGTTACAAAAGCGCGTGCTATCAAACACAACAACAATACATAGATTTTCAGTTTCCACATTTTTAACATTCTGTATCTTCTCCCAATTTTCTCTCTCTTTTTTTCTTAATTTTCTTCAAATGTATGAAGAATTCTCTCGATCCAAGATTTGCAAAGTCGGAATCCTAGAAGGGATTTTTGATTAGTAAGTGTTTTGTCTTATGAAATTCTATGAAATTATGTAAGGATATCGTGTAATCTTAATTATAGATTCCGCCTGATATGTTAATTAGGATGTATAAGTTTCATGTAAATCGTTAATTAGAGTTTGTAAATCGTTAATTAGGGTTTATTACGTTCGTGTAAATCGTTCTTATGAGCTTGTTGAGGGTTCCACCTTTGACTACTTTGCAACCATTTTTGGTGACGCCACGGAGGACATTCTTAACTCCGTTCAGTGTGAACTCCATTGTACACCGAGCACGAGGTCACAGCAATCGAGAGGCAGGGTACGGACTCGGCTGAGTATTTGTAACCCTGAACTCCCCAAGTGAAGTCTCTGCATTTGAAGGCAGTTGTGATGACACTACCACAAGTAGCAGTAACTGGCATCAGTTTAATTGCCTCCAGTAGACAACCAATCTCATTAGCGATCTTAAGGTCAAGAAGTTATGAGTACTGCCATTGTCTATGAGGATGTAAAGCTTCCGTTTGCCACTGTAACCCATGACTCTCATACAATTGAAAGTAGAGGAGCCAATCAAAGCGTTAACAGAGATAACTGGTGCTTTCTCCTCTTGATTGTTGTTGTCTGCAGCAGGGACAGCCACAGTGAGCTCTTCTTCTTCATCAGATAACTCACACTCATCATCATCACACTCCATAACAAAGATCTGCGAGCGCTTATGTTTAAGATGGTGTCCTGGTGAGCAGGGTTCCTGATGTAGCTTACATCCTATTCTACTTAGGCTTTGGATTTCTTTCACTTAAGTTTAGATAAGTGTTTAAGGTTTTCCTTTTTACTTGTTGATAAGGTTATGTTAATCCTTTATCAACAAGGCTTTGGTGTTTACGTTTTACTATATATAGGGTGATCCCTTGGCTTTGTAAGGTACTACTTCTTTCATTAATATAATTTCTAGAGCTTTTATAAACTCTTAACCTTGTTCTCGGATAGAGCTTTGACTCTCAACGATCTCAAGAAGGCACGAACCCTAGGTATTCTCAGAATCAATTGGCTTCCTGCATTATCCGTAGTTGTCGCTACACCAGTTGGTATCAGAGACTTTCGGTTTTTGATTTTTCAATCAAGATCATCGTTCCTTGTTACTTCCGCAACCGCCATCGACTTCATCAATCACCATCACCATGCCCCCTCGAAAACAAACTCCAGAAGAATTGCAAGAAGAATTTCGCAATACATTGGAAACCTTCACTGCAAATCTTCAGGAAGTACTTACAAACGCCGTCCAGACAGCTCTGGTCACGGTTCTGCAACAACATCAACAACTCCCTCCACCGCCGCCACTACCACAAGATCAACGACCTCAAGTTCCGGCAGCTCAACATCAACTCGACGACAATTCTTCTGATGATGGCTTAGCCGAAAACCTTTTCGCTAATCCAGAGATACAAAACCAAGATCGCAACGCCGCTCCTGCTGTTCATCAACTCGTTAGACGCGAAAATCGACCGGAAGAATGACGATGGGATTTAGGTATTAAGGTTGAGATTCCTGAATTTTCGGGAAACATCAGTGCTAAGGAATTTTTGGATTGGTTGAGTTCCATCGAAGAGATTTTGGAGTTTAAATGCATTCTCGAAGATCAATGTGTTCCTTTAGTAGCTTCTCGGTTCAAAAACAGGGCTATGGCATGGTGGCAACAGCTTAAAGAGTCACGTCGCTGAGCAGGAAAGCCTCGTATTGTAACATGGGAGCATCTAAAAAAACATATGAGACGAGCCTTCTTACCGTACAATTACGAGAGAACACTTTATAACAAACTACAATCTTTGCGTCAAGGACCTCGAACAGTGGATGAATATGCAACCGACTTCTTCCACATGGTAGCACGAACAACACTCATCGAAACCGAGGAACATCTTGTTTCACGTTTCATTAGGGGTCGTCGCTATCAAATTCAGATCGCCTTGCAACAGTTCAATCCTGTCACTGTTTCTGAAGCACACCAACGGGCTTTGGCCATGGAGATTCAATACAGATCATTATGGAACACAGGAAACAACAAAGGAAAATCGATTGCATCAGTCGTCAATAACGCAGCCTCCACATCGGACGCATCTCAGCCGCGTTCAACAACAACACACACAAACACAAATACCGCAACAGACACAATTGCTAATAATCGTCCAGCAAGAACAAGTGCTCTTCGTTGTTTCACTTGTGGAGAAAACGGGCATAGACAAACACAATGTCCTAATCAAAATCGTCGCGGGTTACTTAATCAGGACGCAAATTTTGAGGAGGAACCAAAGTATGACGACTATGAATCGGATTCTCATAACGACGAACCAGAGCTTATTGCAAGAGACACAGGAGCTCATACGCTGGTATTGCGTTGTAATTGCCTTCTTCCGCGATCAACACAAGAATCGTGGTTGCGTACCACTCTCTTCCGTTCCACCTGCACCATTAATGGCAAGATATGCAATTTAATAATCGACTTAGGAAGCTGCACCAATGTCATCTCATCTCTTGCAGTAAAGAAATTGGAACTTAAGAGTACTCCTCATCCCGCTCCATATAAACTGGCGTGGCTTAACAAAGGAGTCGAAATCACCGTCTCCCGGCAGATTTTGGTCATCTTTTCTATCGGTTCTTACCTCGACACAGTGTGCTGTGATGTAGTTCCGATGGATGCGTGTCATCTTCTTCTCGGAAGACCATGGCAGTTTGACAAAGATGCAACACATCGGGGCAAGACAAACACGTATAGCTTCGAATTTAAAGGGCGAACTGTAACGTTACTTCCATCCCCGGAGCAAACCGCATCATAAGAGCCTACCACCTCAACAACACCATCTCAGTCATCCTCCACTACGAACTCAACTCTTCTTACGCTTCCTAAAGCAGCTTTTGAGGCTCAACTCCGAGAAACAGATGTAGTTTGGGCCTTAGTTGCAACACCAAATCCGGCTTGGCACCTATTACGCCAACAACGTTTGAGCCAATCCTCTCCGACTTCAAAGACGTCTTTCCGGAAGATCTTCCAACCCACCTTCCTCCTTTACGAGATATTCAACATCACATTGACCTGTTACCAAATGCAGCGCTTCCTAACCGGCCTCACTATTGCTTGAGTCCGCAGGAACATGACGAGTTACGTCGTCAAGTGGAAGAACTCTTGGCTAAAGGTCACATACGAGAGAGCCTTAGCCCAACGGCAGTTCCCGCGCTATTAATTCCAAAGAAACATGGGTCTTGGCGTATGTGTGTGGATAGCAGAGCCATCAACAAAATCACTGTCCGCTACCGTTTTCCAATTCCTCGCCTAGATGACCTGCTTGATCAAATTGGTAAAGCTTCTATATTTTCAAAATTAGATCTCAAGCGCGGTTATCATCAGATTCGTATACGTCCAGGGGGCGAATGGAAAATAGCATTCAAAACACGTGAGGGGCTATTTGAATGGTTAGTAATGCCATTTGGTCTTTCTAATGCTCCTAGTACTTTTATGCGCGTCATGAATCAAGCTCTTCGGCCGTTTATTGGCAAGTGTGTTGTCGTATACTTTGACGATATTTTGATCTTCAGTACCGACCTAGACTCTCATCTCCAGCATCTCCACGATGTTCTCACTGTTCTTCGCCAACAACAGCTCTTTTCGGCTCGCAAAAAGTGTGTCTTTGGTCATCACAAGTCCTTTTCTTAGGCTGCATAATCTCCGCACAGGGACTTGAAGTGGATCCAAGTAAAATTGAAGCAATCAAGTCATGGCCAGTGCCAAAGACAATTAGCGAAGTACGCAGTTTCCATGGATTAGCTTCGTTCTACAGACGTTTTGTTCGCAATTTCAGCACTGTCACAGCTACGTTGACAGATTGTATGCGTGGTACTAGTTTTCCTTGGAATGAAGCCGCAGAAATTGCTTTTCAGACCATAAAGAACTGCTTGATTTCGGCACCAATATTAGCTCTTCCGGACTTTACAACAGTCTTTGAGCTTCATTGTGATGCTTGTAAAATGGGTATTGGAGCAGTCCTTAGTCAACAAGGTCGGCCAGTCGCATTCTACAGTGAAAAAATCTCAGGATCTCGTGTCCGGTACAGCACGCATGACGTGGAGTTCTATGCAATTGTCCAAGCAATACGTCACCGGCGACATTACTTATTTCATCAAGAGTTTATTCTCTTTACAGATCATGATGCACTAAAGCATTTGGATAGTCAGTCTAAGATATCTTCTCGGCACGCTTATTGGATAGCTTATCTACAACAATTCACGTTCGTGATTCGCCATCGGGGAAAACGAATAAAGTGGCGGATGCATAAAGTCGTCTTCATACTCTCTTGGCTACGTTTCATGCTTCCGTTCCAGGCTTTGCAGCTTTTGCAGAAACTTATGAGACAGATCCGTTTTTGGGCGTATTTGATCGGAAGTTCAAACGCAACGTCGAGCAGATTTTGTAATTCACGAAGGCTTCCTTTTTCGTGATAACAAACTCTGTGTCCCGGCTGGAAGTTGGCGCCTCAAGATCATCCACGAAATTCATAATGAGGGTCATGTAGGTCGCGACCGCACTCTCAAGCTTCTCCTTGAGTCATTCTACTGGCCATCAGCGAGACGTGATGTTGCCAGATTCGTTGAAAGGTGCGTCACATGCCAGACATTAAAAGGACATGCGTCCAATAGTGGATTATATCTACCTCTACCTGTGCCTACTCAGCCATGGACTGATATCAGTATGGATTTTGTTCTCGGCCTTCCTCGAACACAACGGGGACATGATTCCATCTTTGTTGTAGTGGATCGTTTCTCCAAAATGGCCTATTTTATTCCTTGTAAGAAGACGACGGATGCAGTAAAAGTTGCTCAACTGTTCTTCGCAGAAATATATATACTCCATGGTTTACCATTGTCTATTGTGTCCGATCGCGATTCTCGCTTTCTCAGTCACTTTTGGCGAACATTATGGAAACTGTTACGAACAAGTCTCGATATGAGCTCTGCATATCATCCACAATTGGACGGTCACACCGAGGTCACCAATTGCTCTTTAGGTGATATGTTGCGTTGCTTGGTCGGTGATAATATACGGTCTTGGATCGCATTCTATGTCAGGCTGAGTTCGCTCATAATCATGTCGTCAATCGTAGCACTTCTTTTAGTCCATTCCGTGTCGTGTATGGTGTTGTGCCGCGTGGTTCGATCGATCTGGGAGTTCTTCCTGATGCTACTCGAGATCATGGTGAAGCAATGGACTTCGTGGCTAAGGTCTTTCACATTCATAAACTTGTCCATGACAATTTGCGTATATCTTCGGCTAAATATAAAGAAGCGGCGGATAGGCATCGCCGGGATGTTCAGTTCAATGTTGGGGACAAAGTCTGGGCAGTCTTGACTACGGAACGTTTTCCAGCACATGAGTACAATAAACTTAAAGCTCGCAAGATAGGTCCGTTGGAAATCATTGAGAAGATTAATGCAAATGCTTATCGTCTGTCCTTACCACCACACGTCCGATGTTCTGATGTCTTTAACGTGAAACATTTGGTTCCTTTCGTTCCGCAAGATGACACCGAAGATTCAGAGGCGAATCTTTCTTACCCCGGGGGACCTGATGTAGCTTACATCCTATTCTACTTAGGCTTTGGATTTCTTTTACTTATGTTTAGATAAGTGTTTAAGGTTTTCCTTTTTACTTGTTGATAAGGTTATGTTAATCATTTATCAACAAGGCTTTGGTGTTTACGTTTTACTATATATAGGGTGATCCCTTGGCTTTGTAAGGTACTACTTCTTTCATTAATATAATTTCTAGAGCTTTTATAAACTCATAACCTTGTTCTCGGATAGAGCTTTGACTCTCAACGATCTCAAGAAGGCACGAACCCTAGGTATTCTCAGAATCAATTAGCTTCCTGCATTATCCGTAGCTGTCGCTACACCAGTTCCTCACAGAACATACATAAGCCTTTGGATCTTCGCTCCTACATTTCTTGGTAAGAGTATTTGTGTGGAGGTTTATCAAGGTTGGTACGAGGAGGAAAGGTGGGTTTTTTTTGGTTTTTTTTGGTTCACTGGTTTGTGGTGTGGGTGAGGTGTGGTTTTGGGTTGGTGACGTTGGGTGGAAAAGGTATTGAAGGGAGCTCTAGAGTGGAGTTGTGGTGTGTGGGAAAGGAAAGCCTCATGTAGCATAGCTATTTTAGCAGCATCAGCAAGGGTTGTGGTGTTAAACTGCCGGGTGTGTAAGGAGAGGTGGGGGTTCATGTTGGCAAGGAAGATGCTAAGCGCATGAGATTCAGGTAATACTAGTCTTATTCTAGCTGTCTCAAACTTGTCTAAGTAGACAGGGATTGAGTCTGAGTCTTGTTTCAGTATGACCAAGTCAGCTAGAGGATCATAGTATAGCTCACTGAAGCGGGATGATATGGCCACGACATACCCAGTCCAGGAGGGGAAGAGTCCATACCTAGTACTCATGTAGTTGTGGTGCCATTCAGATGCTTTGCCAGTGAGATGCATCGCAGCAAGGTGGGTTTTGAGCTCTATAGGAATACCGTCGATGTCAAAGAACTGCTCACACTTGAAAAGCCAGTCTCTTAGGTTTGTACCGTTGAAAGGTGGGAACTTTATCCTTGTGAGTCGTGAGGAAAGGCCACCATTGTCGTATTTCTGGTGAGGGATGGGTAAATCTGGTGGATCGGGAGGTCTGGGTGAAGGGTGGTGGAGCAGCGGTGAAGGGGGATGGGAAGGTCCAGGGTCCATGGGCGATTTTCCAGTGGCTTGAAGCGAGGAAGCGTTTTGGAACATCAGAGCTTCGAGTCGGTCGAAACAGGAATCGAGTGAGCCAGCTCGAGACTTGAGTTCAGCGGCGAGGACTTCATGTAAGGAATGCAACTCGTCAACCTGCTCAGTCAAGGAGCGCTTCTGAAGTCTGGTTTCCACCATGGTTGCAGCACCGGGGATCGAAAGAATCTGATACCATGAAACTGTATTAGTATCGATAGGATAAACCCTAACTAGGAGGCTCTCCGTGAGCTCTAAGAAAGAGGAAATCAAGACTAGGAAGAGGTCACTAGAGTAGAAGGACCACCTCTAAAAACTAGATTCCGTGATGGAGGATGATGACGTTGACAGAGAGAGTAGATAGAGATTTAGATAAGGTTTTTGATAATCATAACAAAAGACAAAGTTCAGTACATAAAGGAAAAATACGGTTGGTCTAACAATTGACCCTAACCCGGAAAAGAAAAACTAAAGTTGAACCGGGTTTAACAGAACCGAGATTGAAAACAGAACTTTAACGGCTAGTAGATAAGTGGCAGGAGATTCCTGTTACAAGATGGCTCGTAGTTTTTGTCTCCTAGCGATTTCTCCCGGTACTGTAACAATCTTTGCTTGCCTTCTGATTGAATCTACGATGGTGGTTGAAATTGAATTATCTGATATTTTGATCTTTAGGCCCTAAGAATCTCGATTGTATTCATAATCTGTCTTAACCCCTAGGAATCTCGATTCCTAACAAGTTCCATTCTCTGATTCGTATTCTTCTGCGGCAAGGCTTGCAAACCTCTCTATATACTCATGGCTGAAAGCTATTATTCAGATTCTAATGATTTAAAAAGACTCGAGAGACATGGTAGCATGAGATTTTTCTTATCTATTGCATTTAGAAACACCTTCCATACATTGTTTTCATAGTTATGTCTTTTCCACATCTTCCTCTATTGGTCCATGGAAACTAGAATGTGGATATTGTCTTATGTTGTGTATCAGATTGTGGAGGCGATGATCCTTAACTCAAAGCAGGAGATGGAGAACCTTCTCACACAGCACCTGAAGCTGCAAGAAGCAGTTTCAGAAGAGCATAGTCATCACATGAGAAATGTAATGCTGCCAACAGATATTTGTTGCGAATCAGCTAGAGAGGGGGAGAGAGCTCAAGCATTGTTGCTAAAAGAGAGGAAGTTTAGTAAGCGATTTGCTCTAGTGTGCTTTCTTCTCCTGAAGAGTTTCTCGATGGAAGCAAACTATATTGTCCCTTCCCGCATATAGCTCATGAGAACATGGGAATCGCTCAACTCTCAAGGCAAAGTCTTATCCTCCATGTTTTATATATGTGTAACTCTTTTTGTTTTGCTCTTTCTTCAATATATCTAAACAAAAGGTTGGCCTTGTATTGACTTTTCTTCGCATATATATATATATATATATATATATATATATATATATATATATTTGTCTAGTCACATCTGACGAGATCTCACCGGCTTCTGTATACTTTAAAGTTCCATGTTCATCGGCAAACCCAACCGTCTTAAAATATATAATTATAGGCTTTGTGTTGTTGAGATTTGCATCTGATTGAGACAGCAAGAATGATTTGATTTTCACGTTTTATATCTGTGATATAAACATGGCCTAAGCATAAGTAAACTTTGTCTTCTCCTTTGTAAAGACTAACAAAGACTTTTTCGGATATTAAGAAACATGAGAATGTGTTGTGAAGGGGGACAAGAGCAGCGAAAGAGACAAAACTGGTGAAAGTCAATAATAATAACAACAATAAGGTTGACATAATGCTGCTGCATATGATAGGCTCCAGGTATCACGCGGTATCAACTTTCAATACTCATTCATGCACAAATACAGCTGCTTTTTTCCTTTTTATTCGATTTGTTTATCGTAGTGTCACCCAATAAATTACTCCCTCTCTCCCTTTGCATTATTCTAATCCTCACATGGACAGATTCCATGACGTTTTTTTTTTAATAATAATTTCAACGCTTTAGATCTAACCATTAAAGAAGAGATCTCGGTTCAGTGACTTCTGCAAACCGTCCAAAACCCATGTGGGTTGTCTAAAGTTAACTTTATAGCTTGAGCCTATTTGTTCTATGTTCGACTTATTATGTGTTCTTCTCTGAAGCTTCCTTTTGTGGACTTCTGCTGTTCTTTTTTTAACTTTGGAGTAATTTTTTTGTATATCTCTTGACACAGAGATTGTAATTTCTTAAATGGAAAGTTCCATGAACAAGCGTGGATACGACTGCAGTCAAGAGGATAAAGACAACTTGCCCGAATCAAAGAGACAAAAAGTGCCTGCTTTGGCAAGGTAACTTCCTTTAAGCAGCCCACTGGTTATACCTTACAACTATTGAATAATTGTTAGACCATGGATGACATTTTAAACTAAAATTCTCTTACTCTTCTAGAGTAGAGATTTTTCATTTGTGAGAGAGATGGTTCATTTCTTAAGCTCTCAAGGTTTTGTTGTTATGTTTCCAAACTTCTTTACTCACTTGCAATAAACTTGTTTACAGTGTTATTGTGGAAGCTGTCAAGGTAGATAGTTTACAGAGGCTTTGCTCATCTTTAGAGCCATTGTTTCGCAGAATTGTGAGTTGTTTTTTTTTTATCATATATTCTTAAGTGATACATGCAATACTTATAGCCTATAGTTTTGGATGCTTATAAACTTTTTTTAAGGGTTTGGACAAACAAACAGGTTAGCGAAGAGGTGGAACGAGTCATATCAAGGTTAGGAAATGGGACGTTAACATCGAGGTACGTTCTCTAGCTACATATTTTCCTCTTGAAATGGTTCCTATGATCTTTGAGTTCTGGTTAAACAGCTGGCATATAATAATCTCCAGGTCACTGGAACCAAAGAAGATCCAAGGCCATGATGGAAGAAACCTACAACTTCACTTTAGAACGAGAATGCCTCCTCACTTATTCACAGGTGGGAAAGTGGAGGGAGAGCGAGGCTCGGCCATTCATGTGGTTCTTATAGATGCAAACACAGGAAATGTAGTTCAGAAAGGGGAAGAGTCGGCTTCAAAGCTGAATGTTATTGTGTTAGAGGGAGACTTCAACGATGAAGATTGGAGTAGAGAGCACTTTGAGAGCTTTGAAGTGAAAGAGCGACAAGGGAAACGCCCAATATTAACCGGTGAAACTCAAGTGATGCTTAAGGAAGGCGTTGGAACTTTAGGGGAACTGACTTTTACCGATAACTCGAGTTGGATTAGGAGCCGAAAGTTTAGGCTTGGTGTTAAGGTTGCTCCAGGGTTTGGTGATAGCTTTCACATTCGTGAAGCCAAAACAGAACCGTTTGCTGTCAAAGATCATAGAGGAGAATGTGAGTTCTTAATTAAACGTTTGGGACTAAATTGGCACGTTTCATCTGAAATTTTTCATATTATTTTGACAATGCTTCGCAGTATACAAGAAACATTATCCACCAGCTTTACATGATGAAGTCTGGAGGCTGGATAGAATAGCGAAAGACGGAGTGCTACACAAGAAGTTATTGAAAGCTGGCATTGTCACAGTCGAAGACTTCCTTAGGCTCCTTGTTAAGGATCCACAGAAGCTGAGAAATGTAAACATCCATTTCTGTTTTATGTGAAAGAAACAACTAACATAGACAGAGCCGGCCCTGAGATTTTGGGAACTATAAGCGATTTATTAAAGATTTCAACAAATTTTTTGTTTTACAAATTTGGGGGCCTAAGAGTCTAAGACCAATGTTTTTTTTTTTTATTTTTGATGATATTGTAGTTGCTTGGGAGTGGAATGTCGAATAGAATGTGGGAGAACACAATGGAGCACGCAAAGACATGCGTGTTGGGTGGGAAGCTTTATGTGTTTTACACAGACAAGACTCACGCTACAGGCGTTGTCTTCAATCATATCTATGAGTTCAGAGGCCTTATTGCAAATGGACAGTTCATATCTCTTGACTCTCTTAACCATGACCAAAAGGTAAAGACAAACCTTTTCTTTCTTTCTCTCAAGATTTGAAAACAGTTTCTTTTTGTTGTTAAGCTGATCACTGCTTAGCTCTCACAGATTTCTGCAGACATTTTGGTGAAGATAGCTTATGAAAACTGGCATAAAGCTGTTGAATACGACGGTAAGCTGTTGAATTGCTTACCACTGGCCGACAAGGAAACAGAAATATTACCAGAACCAAATATTGCCACAGCACCAACAGCACAGAACCATAGACAAACCGTAGAATGTCATCAGAATGTTGTTACCTATTCCCCTGTCCCTCAACCGATAGAATATCCTCAGTTTCATTGCAGCCAAATGTTACCTAGCAATGTACACGATTACAATGGAGAAGATTGGTGCCGACCAAGAGCTGGACAAGGTCTTGGACTTGAAACTGACGATATGCAGAGACTGTTGAAGACTTTTGGGATCGGTATGAACACTATGGGAGCACAAGGCAGGTTTGGTCAGATTGATGAGTCTTGTTACGGTTACAATATCCCGTACCAAGCTCAGGTCGATGACACGTACAGGAGAGAGCGTAAAAGAGGGTCGGGAAAAGCTGTGGTGGGATGGCTTAAGCTTAAAGCTGCTTTGAGGTGGGGTATCTTCATACGCAAGAAAGCTGCAGAGAGGAGGCCTCAGATTGTGGAGATCGAATGAAAAATATAAGAGAAGAAGAAAGAAGCCTCTTAGGCTTTTCTTTTGATGACTTTACGTTTTCATGAAAGCTTGAAGACGGATTCTATGAACAGAAGAGTTCATCTTTTGGATGAACAATTTAAAAGTAGAGAGAAATGGACTTTGTTTTTGTATTGTAATGCTTTCTTTTTTTGGTCTCTAACATTTCATGTTAATTTTTGTTAAGTCGACACTTTTACTGAAAGGATTAAAGCACTAAAATCTGTATTTCTCTTGTGAGCCAAATTTGATTTAATTTAAGGAGGTAACAAATCTGATTTAAAACTGATACCATCAGATAAATAATATTTTAATATACACATATCTTTTCAGCTCTTTTGTTAGGCAACCAATTTCAAAATCTACCAAAAACATTTGCTACGTTCCCCTAAATGATGCATATTGATTGGTTGCTCCATCAACAAGTAATGAATTTTCCAAACATTTTGCCTACATTACAGTCTTTTGTTTACAAAGGCTAACACCTACAAACATGAAATCTGGTTTCGCCTTTGTCTCGTTTGAAATGATCATGTAGAAGGAAATGATCATAACTGTGTGTGTGTCTTTTGAATCTTTGTTACTGCTATCTTCAGTCCATCTCTACTTTTTCTTGAATCTTAAGCAACAGTTGAGCTTAGTTTCAGTATTGCTTGGCTCGTCGTCTAGTTGTCTGGATGGTGGATTGTTGAGAGCGAGTTTCTCCATTGCGTTTATGAATTTGCGCAGATGCTTTATGTACTCAGGATACGTCTCCAAGTTGCAATGCCCTCCTCCTTTAACCCATAATGGATCATACTTGTCCTTTGAAAGCTCCCACAGTTTTTTCCCATGCGACATGGTCACAACCTCATCTTTTGTTCCCTGTATCATTTCATAAACCAATGTTAACATTCCTCTGCACTGTGAGAAAACAAAAAGAAAGTGATGTAACCTTACATGTATGACAAGTACAGGGCATGTGACATGCCGTATCCTATCAATGTTCTGCAATACATTCCAAAGTTTGTAAGAAAAAGAACCAAAAGTGAAAACAAAAGGAAGAGAGCTTACTTTAAATATATCGAACCATAATGTCATTTTGACAGGGTACAAAACTCTAATGCCAGAGAGAATTGCGCTGTGAAGAACAACCCCTCTTAGTCTCTTTAATCGAGACGCCAAGTACAACGTTGGCCCGCTTCCAACGGACTGACCATACAAAATCATCTCCTCTGGCTTAATCTCATACTCGCTCCTCAAGCAATTGTACACAGCCTCGATATCATGGTACGTATTGCTCTCAGAGGGCTATTTTATAAATTAAATAACAAATCAAAAGGTTAACAAAATGTTTGAAGTTTTATATTAAATTTCTCTCTTACCTTGCCTGTTGAAGCTCCATAGCCTGAATAGTCATAGCTGATTTATTTACATATGAAGATGTTAAGGTTTTTCATCAACAAAAATGAAAAAAAAAAAAGTTGTAGGGTCTTTTGTATATATTATATAAGACCTCATAATGTTGACACGGAGATGAGCTCGGAGCTCGATGAAGAGGTCGACCATTTGGCCGAGATCAGCAGCATTCCCATGGGAATAGAGGAGAGTGAATCTTGCAAATGGGTGTTTCCAAAACGTAGCGACGACTTTGTTGCCGGACTTGGTGGTAACTTGGTGAACCTCCATGCTTTTTTCAGGCGTGACTCCGGTGAACGTGAGCTTTCCGGTCTCATCGTCTTTACTTACGTCGTACGTGGCCGGTGTTGGTGGGAAGAAAGCGAACTTTGCCGCCACGTTTGACGTCACATTACCCATAATAAATTTTGCTCAAGAAACAAAAAAAAGAAAAAGAACAAAAACTTTCTATCTAAACCCCAAAATCTCTCCCCCCTCTCTATTTTGATCTAAGAAAAGAAAAAAGTTGAAGTTTTAGTTTTTTGGTGGGTTTATGTTTAGGCGATAGGAGAACTAAAAAATGGATGGTGATGGAGAAGAAGCTGAGATGTGTTAATTTTAAGACATAGTTAGTTTCTCACCGAAATGGGAATGTACAATGAGGACACTTTGTACTTATGTTCATCTAATAATTTTAAAGTATGTACATGAATAGCATACTCAGTTAAGAATCAATAGAAGATCATAGGTTATTCCTAACTCTTATTAACTTTGTGCTTTTGAGATTTTTTTTTTTTTTGATCAAAAAGATATTTTAATTGGTTATACCGTATAACTTATACGTGTTTCCATCAAATTAGAAGCCTTTAGTAAGTTCAAAGGATCTTTTAATTAGTACACAATTTATTTTAGAGAAATCGGTCAATTCATACATCAATTTAAATATGTTTTAAGTAATAATAACAAACTGTTTGATTCTTACATTCTAAAGGGGATTTTTCTGTATTTTTTGAAATCTAATAAAATTGGACGAAAATACAGAGGTTTGGAAATATCATAAAATTTGGATTAGATGGATGACTTTCCATCGAATGGATCTTGCTCACATGTGGACGGACGATAAAGAAGAGAGATGTAGTTGACTTCCATATTCAAATAGCTTAATGCAATTGTAACAGTTGGATCAAAATATGTATCCATTTTCTCAAAGATTAGTCAATCTGGCAATAAAATGGCACATACTGAAAACTGAAGTGAGTCACTCGATCAATTCTAGGGCATTTATCCATCGGTTGTAAGAAGCAAAAATAATGGATATATCATTCCCCAACAATAAATTAAAAAATCTATCCAGATTTTGTGTTAAGAATTCATTTCACAATCAAAATTGCAAGCAGATACATATTTTAGCATATCAACACGACCATCTCACACTCTCGCACTTCTCTCTTTCTTGCACAAAATATTTAAAAGCCTTTTTTTTTTGCTTTACCTCACAGGAACAACATTTATTTAGGTCATCTCTCGGTTGTTTCTGGGTTCCACAGCCACTTCAGGAACTGGACTCTGACCACGCTCACTAGTCGAGCTACTGCTACTGCTATTGATCACTTCCCTTTCCATTGGCTTCAGAGAGACTGTATCAGCAGCAGGGAGAGTAAGAAGTGATTGCTCTTCTGAATGCTTCGGCTTGTTCAGGGCACGACAATGAGGACAGTAGTAAGTCACAAACTGGAAGTCCTATTTCCGGCAAAGTCCTATGTGGTAAGAAAGATATTGATAAACTATGTTATTGATGGAAAAGCAAAACACAAAAGATAAGGGCTAAAAGCTTTACCATTATGCATATGGCAGTTTCCGCAGTGAATGGACATGACTGAGTTGGATCCTCACCCACAAGGAGAGGCGCAATGCGTGAGATCCAGCTACCATCATGACCAGCATATCCTTCAGGGTTATAATGCTCAAACGCCATCTGTTGGTTTTGCTCTGTGTTGGTGGTTCCTTCGCTTGTTCCAGAATGGTTAGACTCGTTAACCGAACGATGGGCTAGAGTGGTCCCAGCATTGGGGCGTTTTGCATTTGGTTGTTTTCGATTCCTGAGACCTTGTGAGTGTTGTTTGACTTCCACGTCATTGCTATTGCCTGCGGTGAGGTCAAGTTGAGATTCATCTCCTACATATACTTTCAAACCTGAATCTGCACCCAACTTGGACGCCAGAATGGTTGCATCAGGGTCAAACCTCTGATGCAAAATAGCTCAAGTTAAAAAAAAAAAGAAAAAAAAAGAAGAAACAAGTTCCAGTAGCAGTAGCAAGCATTTCTTGAGATATATCAGCATTTCATTTCTCTTTCAAGGTCCTGAACATCTTGCAATAAATAATTCCAATACAGCTCGACTTGGGAAACATATGACACACTTTAAACCTCAAAAGTAAATTTAAACTTAGATTCCAAAAACTACAATTTAACAATCCTTGCCTTTTTAAGAATATCCCTTTTCTTAACGGCTGTTTTGATCCAATCCAAATTCATGGTACCATGTTATTTGCCATACTTCAATTTGAAGACATCTCCTAATGCAATTAATTCCAGGGATAACTTGAAACATAATATAAAAATGATAAAACGCAGTTGACCGTGAACTAGCCTCCCACAAACAAGAAAAATCTCTTAGTAATCTTAGACGAAGAATATCCAGTGTGGTAAAATAATTAGTCCTCTCTTTTAACTCATCGATCTTCCCCAGCATTTCACCTTGAAGCTTCTCCAAAGTCTTTTCATCTCTGAGGTCACCTAAACAAAACCAATCAGAAGACACAATCAAAACAACAAAACCAAAGACAAGATTTTAATGAAGGGAAAAGACAAGACTCACACATGTTGGTGAAGCTAATGAGTGAGGAATAGCCAAGAAAAGCAAGAGCAGGTAAAAGAAACATGGGCAAGACCCTAAAACTCCTAAGTCTCCAATCCAAATCCTCATCTCTCGTTGTCATGATCGCATAACCCACAAAAGATATCGACTTTTGTTCATTTGATAATTATCAAAGATGAGACTTTTGGTCAAAAGGTGACCTCAAAGAAGACAGAGAAAGCAATGAGATTTCTAATGAGCTTCCTCTTAGTAACCGATCTGCGCTTCATCCTCGACCTAATACTCGCTTCTTCCTTCGAGATGCCTTTAAGTCTCTTCTCAAAGTCGTCTCCTTTTACCCTAAACAACCCGTTCCAGATTCTCGACAACAAAACCATACCCTTACCCTTCGTCTTCTTCTTCTCGGTAGTGTCCGAAGCTGCAACAGCGGAATCCTTCTGATCTCCGCTCTCACCCACCGTTCCTTCGTGCTCCTTCTCCTCGAACGCCATCTCCTGTTCCTTGGCTTAACGTTAAACTTACAACTCCAACGATTTTTGAATCTTGAATTCTTAGAATATCGTGAAAAAGGAGTCACGAACGCTCACTTTCTTCCCCTTGGAGGAAACAATGGGTGAAATTGCCGAAGCAATTGAAAAACTTTTAATACTAGTTTAGTAGTATGCCATCGTTAACCTATTATGTATTATTTTTATTATAACTAGGCCGCGCGAACATGATTTCGTTAAGTTTCGACATACTTTTTTTTTCAGTTTCAAAAATACAATTATATATTTTGTAAGGTATTACTTAGGGCAAATCTTCCTAATAACACTTTTCTAAGTTTATGTCACAAAAATAACCCTCAAAAACTAAAATGACTAAAATAACATTTTTTATTTTGAAAATTTTAAGTTTTTTTAATTTTTTCAAATTGGAAACCCTTTCCCTTAGTGCTATTTTTGTCATTTTTATTCTTAAGTGGTATATTTGTGACAAAAACTTTTTTTAATGCTATTTTTGTCTTTTTCTCTATTACTTATATGAAACTTCTTTTTTATATAATTTCAGTAAATTGAATCTAAAAATCGTTGCAATTAAATAAATTGTGTGATAGATAATTTATCTTCTGTTTTTTATAAAATGTGTATCATTTATTAGTTCAAAAGAATAATTGTAAAAAAAAATTAATCATATTTCGTTCAGGTCAAAAGAATCGACTAAAATATTTATTTAAAACATAAAATACTAAACATATTATTTTACTATCTATTTGATGTTTGAAATTTTTGATGTGAAATTCATTTGAAAATACTTATAAATGGATCGGCATTTATTCATATTCCATGATATATAAGTAACTATAAGATTAATTAAATAATACGGTAAAAACATCGCTTAATTATATTATTTTGGTGAAAAAATTACACTATTTTTACTTATCGTCATTATTGCTAGATAATTTTTTAATTTCTGAAAATAAAAATCTCAAAAAATCACTTTGGATTAAAAATAACTGGTATCAAAATTGATACTATGATATTTATTAATTTTAAACTGAAATTTTAACATTTTCATCGCTTCTTCTTTGATCTAATTATATTGTTTGATATACTTAATATTAGTTTTCTTTATTGATTTTAATAACGATTTTTTAAATGTGACTATCTAACATATATTTTGCAGAAAATTCTCTATGATATCCCTTTTTAATTTATTTTCAAAAATAAAACTTGTAAAATAAAAAATGTCCAAAAACATTTATTAAATGACAAATTTATTCTTATACCTCTAGGGTTATAACTAATCCTAGATTTTTTTTAGTTAAGTAGTAATGTTTTGAGATATGGTGTAAAATATTTAAAATAGAAAATAAATATTAAAAATTCTAAAATAAAAAAATGATAAACAGTTTTAAATTATTTTTGAAATTAAAAAAAAATCGAGATTTTTTTCTTTATAAAAATGTGAATATGAAAACATATAATCCAAATATATAAAATAAATTACAATTTTTTATTTCTTATATTTATTTATTATTTATATATTTATAATGTAAATGGCATAAAAGTCTTTTGTTTTGACTTTGTTTCTTTAATGAAATATATTTTAGTCTTTTTCTCTAATAAAAACTTAAAAATTAGCTATTTGATACAGTTACCCTACTTTAACATTATATATTGAGACCACTGAAAAAGACACCAAACTTAAATATATTTAAAATACATGGTTTATTTGTTAATATTGATTTTACTATGATTTTATATATCCCCTATATATTAATTGAGAATCATTTAAAAAATTGTAACCTTTTGTAATAATTAAAAATAACCTCAATCCTATGTGGCATAGCTCTTTGGCTTCTATTTCAAATTCCAAGGATTCTAGAGCATGTGATATAATATATAGTCTAAAAATTATATTCTCTAGCAATTTTGTAGGCTATAGTTGGTCGCATATATCAAATATTTATTGTATCGCATACTTTCCTTAAATAAAACCTACGGAATTACCTAATGTGATTAAAATATATATATATATGACAATTAATGCTTTTAAACAATAAAGATTTCATAACAATATGTATATTTTTTCTCATTTTGTTTATTTCTTTATTATTAAAATAAATTACACAATTAAATTAATCATATAATAAAAATCTAGATTTTTTTT
>JABAYD010034712.1:0-14093 GCA_014822095.1 Diplotaxis tenuifolia
TTCTAGGACAAAACCAAAGCAAATTTTTAGGTTACTTTCGGACAAAATCAAAGCTAAGGTAAAAATCGGTTTCTCCAACAAAACATAAGCTTGAACAACTAAAGATTTGTCCGACAAACACAAACACAAACCCACAAAAAACGTTTCAGTTTGAGTAAAAAGAAAGATATAAGAGAATATGTCGTTTACCAGACGACATCTTAAACCGGAGAAGATTTTCGGAGAGAAGCCGCGAGGAGAAGCCGGACCGAAACGGAGAGAAGCGGAGACGAACGTAGCGCCGGAGGGAACCAGAGAGAATTGGAGACAAGCGGAGAGAACAGAGCGAAGCCGGGAGAAATCGACAGAGCCGGAGACGAGCCGCGTAACGTCGAGAGAAACAGTGAGAGGCGGAGAGGAGGGGCGGAGTAGCTCGATCTCGCCGTAGATTGACCGTCACCTTCGACTCCTTCTCACCGGAACGACATCGGCAATGAGGAAACTCGAGAGAGAGAGGCGGAGAAAACAAGGAGCTAAGGGAGTTAGGGTTCTTAATTGATCCCTTTTATTTTAATTCCCTCCCTTCCTTTTTTTAATTTTTCTGCAAACACAATTTTTTAAAAACGTGTTTTTTTAAATTAAAGCTTGATTATATTTAAACACCATTTTTAAATAACTTTTTTAATTTCTTAATTAAATTAATCAGGGTTAGTATTGGGATTATGAAAATATTTATACTATAAGAACAAGTTTAAGATGGTTTTATGGCAAAGGGACATGAAACTTGTTTTTGAGTCTTTTTTGGCATAATTCCCAAAAATATTGTTTAAACACATTAAATTAGAAATTAAGAAAATTAGTACGTGAATGCATTAATTGCTAAATCGTTGTGAGACTGACACGTGTCAATGCATTTATTACAATGCTTCTCAAATAATATATAGGGGATATACAAAGAATGATCAATTTATTGTTTGGTTGCACACCGTTACTGTATTAGTGATTACAGATTTCCCTAATTGAACTACAATTTCTTTTTTCAAATGTGTTGTTAAATGAGATGTTGATATGCATGCTTTTGTGAGAAAACATTTCACCATTTATGTCAGTTGGATCGTTTTTCTAGTGAAAAGTATGAAAAGAACAATAATATAATTTTATTTACAATAATCCATAATTGGTTTACTTGCATCATACTTACAATGAATAACTAACGTTTACCATAAGGTGGAATGGTAAATAACTAAATTTATACCACACTAAATAGTTGAGTGGGTTACATAATAAGACATATTTGTCATTCTCTTAACTAAATATAGGTTCACTTCCAGAAGTAGCAATGAAATTAATCAAATTAACACTCTTCTTTCTTTCCATGTTGATTTAAATGGAACTAGTAATTTTTCAACATTGTTTCTCTCTTTCTGAAGCAAGATAGTTCTAAGCTAATCATGCGGCACATAACCATCAATTTTGTTTGCAGGATGGTAATATGGTTTTCTGCAAGGTTAAATGGCATACCTCCATTGAAGAAAATTCTTACAATTCCTTGATCCAATTGATCTTTGGCTTCAATATCAAAAGATCTAGCAATTACAGAATCAACAAACTTTCTTTTTCGAAGCAGGTTCTGTTTCACAAGGCAAAATAAATCCGCTAGGACCATTTTCGTTTTTCTCAAACTCATCTTCCAACTTTTGCATTTCAACTGTTTGCAGTTAAATTTTCAAGTTCCTCCTTTGGCTATTGATTTCTCTGCAGTCACGTAGCTTCATAGTTGAGCTTCTTCAGTTTGAGTTGATGAATTAGCTGACCCACTATCCAAATCATTATAAATGTTATCACTTTCTCCTTGAGAAGTCATAACCTATGAAGCACAGGGAAGACAATTTTCATGATGTATCCGTACCAGATGTGTTTCCGAAACATGGATGGTGTGGGGTGCATGGGGACGTTTCTGATAAGTTTCAGAGACGTGGGGACAACAAAGTTTTTTGGGGATGGTTTAGATAGGTTTTGGAAACGTTTCTGAAACATTTATGATCTAAAGTATTTGTTTTGTTAAAGATTGGTTATTTACTTTGTTTTTTGTCTTTTAGTTTTGGAAAACAATTGAAAAAAGAAACATGTCCTTATATAAACAATTAGGGTTATTAAGATCTAGTCCATTTTCTCTTAATCTTAAAAAAATTCTTATTCGCTTCATCTTCTTTCTCAATTGTCAACTCTCACGATCTTTAATAAAAACTTAGCAAGTACTATTACAAACTCTGTTTTTTGGTTTGTCAATTACGTATGTGTGTTGTTTCATGTCTTCCTACGAATCATACTTACATATGTGTGTTGTTTAAAGTGTATATATACTTTTCTAGTTTCATACTTCTCAACTTACATATAAATCATACCATGTCATGTATGTCTTTTATTTTGAGTTTTATGTTTTGTAGTGAGTAGTATGTTTGTCTATATTAGTTATGACTTCTCAATAAGTGATAACATTATTGACTGTGGTTTGGATAGTGGGTTATCTAGTTCACCAACTAAAACCGAAGAAGCTTCATTATGGAGCTACTTGACTAAAGTACAGAAATCAGGAGCAAAAAGAGGTACTTGAAAATTGAAGTGTAATATTTGCAATGAAGATCAACAAGGCTCGTATTCCAGATATTTAAAAATGTAGGATTTACTATTTATAAAAAAAATCAACATCTGAAATGCAAAAGTTGGAAGATGAGTTTGAGAAGAAGAAAAGCAAAACTAGTCTTAGAGCAATTCATTTACATTGTGAAAAGGATCATGCTTTAAAAAAATGAAAGTCTGATGATTCTGCAATTGCTAGATCTTTTGCAAGACTAGTCTTACCAGTTTGTTGTTGCAAACAAAATCGATAGTTATGTGTTGTATGGTTTCAATAAGTTTCGAACTACCTTGCTTCAGAAAGAGAGAAATATTGTCGAAAAATTACTAGTTCCGTTTAAATCGACATGGAAAGATAGAGGGGTGACGATTGTGTCAGATGGTTGGAGCGATCCTACTTGAAAACATTTTGACTAATTTCATTGCTACGTCTGGAAGTGGTTCTATATTTCCCAAGGCTGTGAAATGTTTTGGAGAAGTGAAAGATAGCTTCTTCATTTCGGATCTTATTACAGATGTTATCAATGAAGTGGGTCATCAAAACATTGTGCAAATCATCACCGATATTGTAGAAAATTCTAAGGTTGCTGGAGAGATTATTGAGAGTGCGTTTGCTGATATTTATTGGACATCGTGTGTGGTTTCACAGCCTTAATATTGATTTGAAGAACATTTGTGCAACAAGGAATGTGGAAAAGAATGAAGAAGGCAACTGAATAACATATGTTCATGGATGCACTTGGAGTAAAACATTTCATCATGAACCACAACATGAGACTAGCAATCTTTAGTAAGTTTTCTCCTCTCAAATTACTTTCACTTGCTAATACATGTTTTGGCTTCAATAATTGTGATGCTTAAGAGATTGATGCTTATCAAAAGAGGCATTCATGCTAAGGCCATACGTGAGGAGTGATCTTCTTATAAAGAATGATGTGGGGTGACGCAAAATTTGTTAAGGATAAGAATATTAGTGATGATTAGTGGGAAAAAGTGTCATATATTATTGATTTTACAAGACATATATATGATTTGATAAGGTTTTTTTACTCTGAAAAATCATGTCTTCATTTGGTATATGAGAAGTGGGATTCTATGATGGAGAAGGTGAAATGTGATATTTATTAGAGAGAGAAACGCCGAATGTTTGAAAGTAGCCCTTTCTACACTGTTATTTACGGGATCTTAGTGGCTGGTTGGTCAAATACAACACCCCTCTACATTGTTTAGCTCACTCTTAAAATCCAATGTATATGATTTTAAACTCTATGTTTTTTTTGTTTTTTTTCCTTATAAAAAACATGTTTTTTTATTGTGGATTTTATAGTTATTAATGGCTAAGCAAAGATTCTACAAGGTTTAATCCATTGATGCAGATCCATAAGTCTTAAGTGAGAGGATAAAATGTTTTAGAAGATTGTTTTCGAGAATTGATGATCATCTTAAGGTTATGGATGAATACGATTTGTCTCCATGAAAAATTGGTTCTTTTGAGGATTTAACATGCATTTCGGTGATGTTTAGCATGGAAACCAAGAAGTGGTGGGGTAACTTTGGTGCCAAAACTTCTTTCTTACAGATTTTGGCTTTTAAGTTGCTTAGGCCATTGTTTCAAAAAAAAGTTGCTTGTACAGCGTAGTTCATATTTGTAATTGGAGTACTTACTCATTTATTCATTCACTTAGAAGAACAAGTTGAATCCAAGTCTTGCTCAAGATCTAGTTTTTATCCACAACTATTTACGTTTCTTATAAGGAATTCCGAGCAGTATGAAGAAGAGAAGATGAAGATGTGGGACGTTGGTGGAGGTGGAGGTGATTTGATTCTTTAGAAGAAATGAGAATTTTCGAGATGATGAGTTTGTGTCTGTGTTTTATATTATAATTATGGCTTGGTTTTTATATTTAAGAATATATAATAATATTCTAATAGATGTATCCATGTTGTCTCCATATCCATTAATTTTAAGTTTAGCCTATTTTTGTCTCCATATTCATATCGGTGCATCATACGTCATAACTAATATAACTAACTTGAAAAAATAAAAAAAAACCGTGAGAAGTTTGTATATAGACAAAACAAAATATTCATTACAAAAGAACAAAAAAACTCCAAATAAAAAACATACATGACATAGTATGATTCTTAGAAAAACATAAAACAACACACATATATAGTTGACAAACCAAAAAACAGAGTTTGTAAAGTATTTACTGTGTTTTTCTTAGAGATCATGAGAATTGATAATTGAGAAAACTATGAAGCGAATAAGAGTTTGTTTAAGATTAAGAGAAAACTAGCTTTTGACCCGCGCTTTTCAAGCGCGGAATTTTTTTTATGATTAAAAATTTGTATAATTGATTTTTTTCTTCGTTTAAAATACGTTTTGACATAAAATCAGTAGTCCGAAATTTGTGGTGATGATTGGTTTGACTTAGTTTTTAGTTTCAGTTTTTTTTTCAAATTTTTTTTTAGATTTAGATTTTTAATTTATAGTTTTTAAATTTCTATTTTTGATTTTCATCTTTTGGTTTTGATTTTTAGTTTTTAGATCTGTTGAATTAGTATAAAGTGATATTACCAACAAACAAATCCCAAATAATCAAACATCTAGTTTAAAAATGAAAATATGACATTTAAAAAATGCAATAGATTGTTTTGTAAAGAAAAAAAACAAAAATATAACCCGTGGTTTTCGTTTTTAGATTTGAGTTTTGGTTTTGAAAGCGCAAAATTTTTTTTATGATTAAAAATTTATATAATTGGTTTTTGTCTTCGTTTCAAATACGTTTTGACATAAAATCAGTAGTCCGAAATTTGTGGTGGTGATTGATTTGCATTAGTTTTTAGTTTCAGTTTTTTTTTTCAAATTTTGTTTTAGATTTTAGTTTTTAATTTTTAGTTTTAAAATTTCTATTTTTGATTTTCATCTTTTGGTTTTGGTTTTGGTTTTTAGTTTTTAGATTTGTTGAATTAGTATAAAGTGATATTACCAACAAACAAATCTCAAATAATCAACATCTAATTTAAAATTGAAAATGTGACATTTTAAAAAAAAAAAAATTGCAATAGGTTTATTTGGTAAAGGAAAAAAAAAAAAAAATATTTAAGTACATACTTTAAATAAGTGATTAATAATGGAATTTTTTTAAAAAAATATTAAACACCTGAAAATATCTATTTCATTTAATTATTATATTTCTATTTTTGAAAGAACTGTTAGATATTAAACGGTATATTATTATTTTCAAAACCTATTGATTTCATACAATTAATAGATTTCCAAATTTGTTAATAAACTGTTAATATATGAAATCTATAGGTTTCATTTAGTTGGTAGATTTCCATATTTTGATAAACCGTCATTTTTAATTTAATTTACAGATATTAATCGTGTCAGTTTGATTTAAGTAATGCGGTCTTATCAACTATATGACGTGTATTATTTATTTATTTGTAACATTCTAGAAAGAATTCAAATTTAAATGACAACTTGTATTAGTAGATAAAAAAGAACTATGTTTTAATAGAGTAGATGGACTAAATCTCAATAACCCTAATTGTTTATATAAGAACATGTTTCTTTTTTCCAATTGTTTTCCAAAACTAAAAAAAAAAAGTAAATAACAAATCTTTTACGAAACCTAAGTGAACTTCCCAAAAACCTTTGCCTTCCACATGTCTCTAAAATGTTTCAGAAATGTTTGCGTGCATCCCCCACGCCGTCCCCATCTCAGTCACGCATCTGGTACCATTTACTGTCCCCGTGCTTCATAGCTAGTGATGGCAATTGGGATCACCCGCCCGCCGCGGTCTCTCTCTCCGGCGTTCTTTAATTTGTGGGTTGGCTCGCCGTGGCCTGTGGTACTCAACCCTTAAGCCCAAACCTATCCCGCTAACTTCATAAGACTTTTCGGGACCGCCGCAGATTGTCAAAGAGTTGTAGTGCTTAGACTTTGTACATAGGCCTCATTGTATTACCCACAACCCATTATCTTGTTCAATGCTTATAGTAAATAAAATCCAATTAGTTTAAATCGTTTGTTGAGTGCTCGTCGTGGCCCGCGGTACATAAGCGTCTCTATATCTGGTACAAAAACCAATGAGTCGTGTCCCGCGAGGCCCGCTCCAAACTGGGCCTAAGATATCTCTAAGATATCCGTTCCGCATGGGCTTTTTACGGGTCAAGCCCGTGGGTTGCGGTCTAATTGCCATCCCTATTCATAGCAGCCCTAACTGCGATTGAAGATGCGCAAGTGTAGAATTTCAAAAAACCTAATCGTTGAACTAGATTCTCAACAATTTGATCAAAGCCATGAGAAACGAATTTTCGTAAATATAGGTGTGAAGCAAATTGTGTGGCAAACAAGTTGAGTAAACAGGCCTTAAGACAATTTGCATGTGGCCCATGTTAAGTTCTTAACGAAAATGGGTTTAGCCCAATAAAAACACACACACACACAACGACGAACCGGCGTATTTAAGCTTGGTTTTCTCGGCGACGAGGGCTTCGACTTCCTCGGCTACAAGTTACTTCTGGGACCGTTTCTTCTCCATTTTGGTGTTTTCGTTTCTGGGTTTTGGAGATTAAACTTTCGTCAACCGAGCGGTGCTTGTTAAAGCACTTAAGGTGAGTTTTACTCTTTACGATTTTTTGTTAATTTAGGGATTGTTCTCTCTTTCTGGGTCTGAGTAAATTTGGAGAATTTTTTTGGATTAACATGATTCACTGAGTAGACAATTTTAAACTGTGGTGTCAAATGTGAACACGTTTAATAAAAAGACGAGAGACATATGGTTCTCTTTTACAACCACAATTGTCTGAGTAGAAAATTTTAAACCTTGGTGTCAAATGTAAATATGTTTAACGAGAGACATATTGTTTCTCTTTCACAGTTAAACTTAGCTCTCCGTTGCAACCACAATCTCTTTATAGAGGTTCTGTCATAATATTTTTATAAAGAATGTCTTTTTTTCCATGGTGGTGACTACTCAGATGGCTAGATGGGACCAGATATTCTCCCTACCTGTTCAAAACCCAACTTTGCCAGAGTTTTCCTCTTCGGATCTTGTCTGGTCCAAGGTTCAAGGTTACCGTGACAACATTGATACATTAGCACTCATCCCCTACACGAGGATTAATGATTTCGTTAGAGGTGAATCCTCCAATGAAGATTGCCCTACCAGTTTCCATGTCGAATCTAGACGAGGTAAATCCAAAGAGAAAAATTATAAGGCCAAAGTTGATGGCACCTTGGAGTATATCATGTAAGTCACACCTTTTTGCTCCGTAACTCAAGTGATAAAATTTGGTTATAAGTTAGCGTTTATTTGTGTGAGTAGGTATTGGTGTTCGTTTGGACCAGATGATAAACGGAAAGGTGGATCTGTAAGGCCATGTAGGAGCACATATGTCCCGAAAAAGAGAAAAGCAGGCCGGCCCAAACTCCAAGAGAGGCTGCCAGTGTCACTTCATTGTGAAACGCTTGATTGCTGAACCAACGGTGGCATTGATCATTTACAACCATGACAAGCATGTAGATGAGAAAGGGTTACCATGCCACGGTCCACAAGACAAGAAGGCGGCTGGTACAAGAGCTATGTATGCTCCATATATATCAGAAGATCTTAGGTTACGTGTGCTGTCTTTGCTTTATGTTGGTGTCCCTGTGGAGACCATAATGCAAAGGCATAATGAATCAGTGGAGAAACAAGGCGGTCCAAAGAATAGAGATCATTTGTTAACGCAGAGATATGTTCGAAGTCTTGAGAGGAGTATAAGACGTTCGACGTATGAGCTGGATGAGGATGATGATGTTAGTGTCAGTATGTGGGTTGAAAGTCATCAGAACCATGTGTTTTTCTACGAGGGGTTCTCTGAGACAGCACCGTTTTCATTGGGTGTTCAAACTGAGTGGCAGTTGCAACAGATGATTCGGTTTGGAAACGGTAAACTTTTGGCTTCTGATTCAAGGTTTGGGACTAATAAACTCAAGGTTAGTTTGCTAAATGTTTGTTTTTTTTATATAGATATATTATCAGGATGATTCTCAGGTCTTTGTGCTGCGTTTAAATTTTCAGTATCCAATCCATAGTCTAGTTGTGTTCGACTCAGAGAACAAGGCTATTCCAGTAGCTTGGATTATTGCTCCGCGGGTTTCAAGTGGAGATGCGTATAAATGGATGAGAGCTCTTTGTAACCGAGTCCATTCCAAGGATCCCTTGTGGAAGGTGGCTGGGTTCATTGTTGATGACCCTTTTGCTGACATAACAACGATCAGGTTAGTTGCTTCAAAGACTATTTCAAAAAAAATTGTAAAACGTATTTTGCAGAGTTTACCACACCAAAACGTTTAGCTTTGAACGCAGATAATTAGTTAAATTTTAGGTTTCATCATCAGATACTGAAACATATTGTTCTCTTCATGAATAAGAAATTTAATGAAAGCATATATTTCAGCATATTGTTAAACCCTCAATATTATATTATCTGATGCTATTTGCTTGAGATGTTCCCAGGGATGTGTTTCAGTGTCCGGTCTTGTTTTCGTATTGGCGTCTCCGCTACGCGTGGCATAAGAACGTAATCAAGAGATGTCCAGACACAGAGACTCGTGTCGAGATTTCAAGACTTCTGGGGGAGGCTGTCGATAAAATCTGTACAAGGCAAGGAACAGCCACATTGTTTGAAGGTATAAGGGAGGACTTTGTTAATTGTCCGGAGTTTGCAGAGTACTTCGGAGCNTGGACAAGTGCTTTACAGACACTTCCCTTGGCAAGCCAAGAGATAAGTGCAGCGATGGAGCTTTACCACTATCAGATGAAGTGCAGGATCTTGAACGAGAGAGACTCTGAAGCTTATCAACGTACTGATTGGTTGGTCGATAAGTTAGGAACGAAAGTGCATTCTTACTTCTGGCTTGATGAGTATACTGGAAAAGATGATTTCGCCAGGTACTGGAAAGAGGAATGGGTAAGCGGTTTGACTTCTTTCCGGAGAGCATTGACTATACCAGATTCCCATGTTGTTATCTCTGGTTCGTCTGCAAAAGTAACTGATGGCAACGAAGTTCATGTTGTGTTGAGTCCAAGTTCCCATTTTGGGGTTTGTAGTTGTAGCTGGGCAGAAAAGGGTTATATATGTCAGCACATGATCAAACTTGCACAAGTTTGTCGTGGAAACAGGACTGCTAAAGAATCTGCTAGCCTCCTACAGTATTATCAGACCTTGGTTGATCTGCTTCAGTTACCACCTCGTGACTCCTTGTTTCGTGATTATGCAGTTTCTTTAGCCGTCTCTGTGGAAAAGCAAATCCGTGCGATTGAACCATATAATGTTCATAAATCTCTTGATGAATCTGGCGATGTTGCAGAAGACGCTGTTTCTGGTTCTGAAATGGAAATCAATCCTTCACCATGTTCAACCAAAACTGGTGCAGAGGATGTTGCCTCTACAATGGCGATCGAGAATCATGAAAGAGATGCAAAAAGGTTGAAACGATGTAGCACCCCTCGATGAATAAAGGTAACTGACCTAGAGTTTCCAAGATTGAGCATACACAAACTGTAAAGCAAAATCTGCTGAGACTCAGGAAACTTGTTTTTTTTTGAGAAATTGACATTGTGGGTCACATTTTATGTTTCTTATTACAGCATGAGTCACTTCTGGCTACTAACACACTTTCTCACTCACTTTAACATCTCTTTCATATACTCATACACATAAAAATACCAAAATGTCCTTTGGTCTTTTCCTATTTATTTTTTTCAGTTAAATTATAACTATATACTAAATAATTCTCTTTGATTATTATTTCTCTTCTTGCTCTCTGTTAAAGCATGTTCAAGCATCTTACTCTTTGTACCTCCAGCACTGGATCACCTATCTATTTTTTCGTGTAAGATCTCCCACGAAAATCAAATCCCGCTATGATGGATCTTCAAAGCTCAGATTTCGAGCCTATCACTGCCAAGATTCTTCTTCTCTGGCCCCAGATTTCGGGTTCCGGGTTCTAGACATTGTCGACTACTGGCTCATGGTCTTGCTTCTTCACGGCGGCGACGAAGAGAAGTTGGTCCGGAATTGCTTCTTCATGGCGGCGACCAAGCGAAGGTGTTAGGGTTTTGATTTGGTTTTGAAAATTGATTTTGATTATTTAGGTTTTGTAATCCCTCTCTTGAATCAAAGTGAGATGTTGTTGGGTTCTTAGAATCCATCAAAATCTATGAGAAATTTAGTGTGCTTAAAGGAGCTGCAAATTCAATTTATAGGTTTCATTCCTTTACTGGTTTTTATTTATTTAGCTTTAGTATTGTATAGTTTCCTTCTTTTTTCTTATAAGAAGCAAAATGTATCGAAGCTGGGGTTCAAAAACATTACACCATGGTTGATGATTATCCTTCCTCTGATGTTTCTTTCCTCCTTTACATGGTTTGAGCTACACAAGATCTAGACAATTTTATGATTTTAGAAACCTTACTGTCTCCTCACCTTCACAAGATCTAGCGACCTATTAGTGTTTAGAAATATATAGAGTTGTGTAATATATGGGAATCGTGCTTAATGTTTGCTTTAGAAACATGTAAGATCTCATGTGAGTTTCTAAAATGCTTCCATTGATGAAGCTATTGAAGCAAAATATACACTTGTATCTTTGCATCTTTGACACCAAATTACAGAGGAGACAGTCAGAGAAGTAGTGGAGAAACTACAAAAGAGAGTATGTGAAGAAAGCATTATATGGTGAGACTCAACCGCAGCTGAAAGTTATTTCGATTACTAAATATAGACCAGATCCTCAGCTCGTGATGGGTTGACAAAGTGGTTGATGAGGTGTACAAATGCTAATGAAAGGAGGAAGCGTTTGTTTTCTTAATATAAACATTGTGTCGAGGGATTTATTCTAAGGTTATTCTCATGTTGTTTTTCAATTATTATTGCAGTATTTGATTATTAGCATGATAAATTTCTTTTCTTTTACTATATTTCTAACTATGTGGTTTGTTTCCAGAGAGTAAAGGACATGGCTTTCTTTTTTGTGGATGTTCACGGTCTTGAAGATGCTAATTGGTTTGTCTCCTTTATCATGGTGTACATGCATGTAGCTTTTAATGTATGTATATTTAAATTGTAAACTATATCCACCTTTAATGATATCCATGTGTACACTTTATAGTTGTACACTATATCCACCTTTAATGATATCCATGTGTACACTTTATACGATATCTATGTGTACACTTTATTTGAACATTGGCAATAGTAAGTTAATCATGATATCCACATCCATATCCATGTTCTTTTTACTGTACATATGTACCATATCAAACCTAATACGCAAGCTGTACACATACACCATATAAATGTTAGAGTGGCAAGGATTCAAAGTGTTGGTATATTTCTGTTGTACACGTGGACACAAAATCATGTTGTCCATAGGGGAAATAGTACATATGGATAATGTCGTGTATTTACAACGCCAAGCTGTAAGTCCTACTAAGAACCATGTTAACCATCTTAACAACGTATATCAACTTTTCTAAACATTTACACAATGTACTAATGAAACTATGGTTCTTAAGAGCACCTCCATCAATTCTCTCCACATCCACTCCATAGTCCACATATACTCAAATCATTATTCAAGAAGACATGATCATCAAACCAAAGTAAAACAGAACACAACTGAGAGCATAGAAAGCAACCAAACGACAAACAAACGGATCTACTCAAACCCCAAATGCCTTCCTAAGATCAGAGATAAACTGAGTAACCTTCTCAGAATCAGGCAAGGACTTGGCCACGCTCTCCCTCTGCATACACCTCTTAGCCCAAGCAATCAAATTTAGGACACTCTGCTTCAATAGTGAAGTTACCATACTTCTCATACCCAGGGAACCATGTGTAGAATCCAATCAATCCAATGTCTACGAAGCCAAAGTCATCTCCACCAAAGTAAGGTTTGTCTCCAAGCTCAGCTTCAAGAGTCTTGAGTAGCTCAATGAACTCCTTTCTTCCGTGTCTCTTGTTCTTCACCCCTTGCTTGCCCACACCTTCCTTTGTGACTCGTACATCTGATCATCACCTACACAATGCCCAAAGATAAAAACTTTAACAAGTAACTCATCGAAAGATCAAAACTTTAACAACAAATTCATCTAAAAATCAAAACTTTGATCTTAATCTAAAAAAAAATCAGAGGATCTTGATAACCTTCTTGATAACAGAGGATCTTGATAACTATGAATATGCCGAGAACCACTTCAAACTGACAAAAAGGCTGTACAATTTAAAGACAATAACCTCACCTTATAAATAAGACCAGCCATAACGTACCTATAGCTCTCAGCGAAACACATCTCCGTTGTTATCTTCCAGAAAAATCTCTTCAATAACTAACAAATAAGCCAAAAATAGAAAACGCAGAAGCTTTATTAGGAGATAATGATGAACTTTGGAAGATTCCTGACCCATGTAAATCTGAGAAGAATCTCTATGTCTGGTTATTGTCTAAACGTTGGCAATAGTCGATCTCAAGCAACAATATCATGTTTTCAGCCTTCAAAAGTCTTCATTCATCAGAATTTAATTATTATAGAAATTGTACAAATCTGAGAAATTGAAAATAAGAACAGAGTAAGAGAGAGAGCTTATCATTTCAAAATTCAAAATATTTCAAATTTTCCGGCAATCCTCTCATAAATATAAGAGTGATAAACTCAAAAGAACTGTTTGTTTTCCTCGTCGATTGAGAAATAATAAAGAGGATTAAACCGTTTTTAATCTTTGCATCGGTTCCGCTGCACCCAATATTTAAAAAACAACCAGAAATAATTTTTTTAATTATTTCCACTCTAGTTTGATATTTTCAGGGGCATAATCGTATTCAACCACAAGAAAGTGTTTGAGTAGACTAAAGTGATCTATTGTGATATATAAAGTGAGAAAGTGATCTACCACCAAATACTCTCTTTTTTTTAGCTATGATGAAGTTGCCCCTACAAAGAGGAAACTGAAAATAAAGATTAAAAAACGAGACATTGCATCTAACCTACAAAGTGATTGAGACATTCCAAGTACGTTTGCTTTGCTCTGAAAGCAACAACAGCTCTGAAGTAATCCATTGAATGTCTTGTACTGTCAATCAGTCTATTCCATGTTTTTGTAGACTTGGTTAATAGATTTGAACTATATTATTGATGGAAAAGGTTCTAACGTCTCGTTCTTTTCGTCTAGTGTGACTAGAGATGTTCTGTTTAATCGGGTAAACCCATTCATATATGGTTCGGTTATAATTTGATCAAAACAAATAAACCAAACGCAGAACTTGAGTCTCTTAGGTTTGTTGTTGATAAATGACGAGAATATTCCATGAGTTGAGAGTCTTGGCTTACAAAATGAAGAAACAGAAAAGAGACTGTGTTGGATGTTGCAGAGATGCGTGTTAATGTGGATTAGGCACGGTTTGACTTTGTAA